>PVLC010047463.1:0-11082 GCA_004027655.1 Graphiurus murinus
TAATCATGAGGGAAATGCAAAACAAAATCAAAATGAGATATCACTTCACTCAAGAAAGAATGGCTATTATGAAGAAGACTAAAGATGACGGTGCTAATGGTATGGAGAAAAGGGAACCTTTGCATGCTGTTGGTAGGAATATAAATTAATCCAGCCAATATGGAAAACAGTATGGGGGGTTCTCAAAAAATAAAAATAGAACTATTAAATGATCCAGCAACCTTACTAAATAGTATAAATCCAGAGGAAATGAAATCAGTCTGTCGAAGGGACAGCTACACTCCCATTTTCATTGCAGCTTCACTCACATTTGACAAAAAGTAAAAACAATCTAGATTTCTAACAACTGATGAATTAATAAAGAAAATGTGTTACATATATGCTATGAAATTATACTCAGCCAAAAATAAAGAAAAATTGTTTTTGATGATACCAAAAGAAATGTAATAATAATTATTTTAATTGAAATAAGCACTGCATATTCTCACTTATATACGGAACCCCCAAAACTTGGATCTCATGGAAGTGGAATGGTGGTTACCAGAGGCTATGTAGAATAGCAGGAGGGAGGGATGAAGAAGGTTGATTAATGAGGTACTAAGTTACAGTTAGATAAGAGTAAGATATTCTGGTGTGCTATTTTCCAGTAGGGTTATAATAAGTAACAATAATAGTTATGTATTTTAAAAAGCGAGTAGAGTTTTTAAAGTTTTCACCATAAAGAAATGATAAATAGTATTTATCCTAACTTGACCAATACATAATGCATACATATATTGAAACATCACTTGGTGTCCCACATATTTTTATATAGCAGTTAAATTCTTTAAAAATTAAGTTAAAATGAACAAACAAATGAAAAAATTAACTGGTTTATTCTTCACATTGAAAATGACAGGGAGCAAATAAACATTAACTAATTAAATAATGCTGCTGTATCCTTCATAAGAGAAATTCCTTGGGTTTGAGGTAGTCTTTATTTTGGACAACACATCTGAGTAGTTTAGAAATGCTCAGGCATGTTCTTTTGGAATACTAAGTACTCCTCGCCTGGAGTGTTCTAGCTACTCAGTAGTCCTCTTGGTAAGGTACTGGCAAGCCAATTTATACTCTTCAACAGTATCCTTTTGACTCACAAGAAATTACTAAGTCTCACATAATCAAAAGAAGGAGAGAATAGGCTATCTCACCACAGACTGTTTTCTTGGTCCATAAACATTTCTCTCTTTCTCTCCAATTCCACCCTCTCCAATTGAATCAGAAGGTAGAACAGCAGCATCTAACTTAGAATGAAATAAATGATGCCAGATTTCTTCTAGTAGGTAGCCCCAATTTCTAGAAATTCTCCTTCTGGATCCCCCCCTTCCTGATTTTTTCCCCATTAGTTGCTTGGCTCTTCTCCTTTTGATATTTCCTCCACAATCAATCATTTGAAATAAGAACTTCAATGAGCACAAATATTCCAAACAAAAAATTAATAGTATCATCTATACCCATAAAATCCTTAAAGAAATGCATGCCCATATTGATGTATAACAGATAATCTTCCATAATATGTTCTTTATATAGCCCTTCTATATTAATCATAATTTATTAAAATTATTAAGAAAGAATAAGCAAAAGAGGAGCCAATATTGTTAAAACATTGTCTGTAACAGAGACAATAATTTCATCTTAGTTTGATGTCTTGTGGGAATAGAGTTAAGAGATTTATGGCAATTTTTGATTTTAGATATATAGTTGATCAAAAGAGACTTTTTGAAATATTCTTTTATTTCTCATTTTTTATTTCTCTATCTTAAATCAGTGCTACTTTAATTAACGAATGGCTTGTCATATACTTTCTACCAAGAAAGCTTCAAAAAGCTCAATCCCCAAGTGCCAGTACAAATATTAGTCTGGCAAAAGAAAATCACCTGCAATTCCCTCTCTGATACTCAGAACCCAAACTGCATGGACTTGCATTCCCAGCGCAGAAAACATTACAGTAAACAAGGGATTTGGATTTAGATATTTACCCAGCTTCTTTGAATCCCAGGCTCTTTTTGCCTGACTCACTTGCCAGGAGATTGGCTGTTTTTCTTATACTTTGGCTCCCTACCATCCCTAAGCTCATATGCACTCCCTGGCAAATTACAAGCATTCAGAACTGCAGCAGAGATTGTGGCTTGAGGGTAAAATTATCTCTACCAACTGATTATTTTTCCTGTTCATCAAAGTTTTCAGTTGGAGGCTTCAGAAAATGTGTGTGTGTATATATATACATACATATGTATATATATACATATATACACACATATATACACACACACATATATATATACACACACATTTATACACACACATATATATACACACATATATATATACACACACACACATTTATACACACACATACACACACACAGACACACACACACTTGGATGTCAGTTAAAAGAGAAAATAAAAGCTAAGTAAAAAGCAAAGTTTTCATGTATAAGAGACCCCAGCCAGTATACTTTCATGTACCACTTGGTCTGTGATTATTTCATTTTGAGCTTCTGTAGTATTATTTGCAATGCATTCACTCTCCTCTTATCTTTCAGCTCTTGAATATGTTGAGCGTTCTTACCAATTGGACTTGGTATACTATTATATTATTTTTGTTTTTAAGTATTGCATCATTTAGCTTCAAGTGTTCAAATATCATTCAAGTTGTTCATGATCAATCTAAGGGTAATAGTAAAATGATAGAGTGTGTGAGTGAATACCATAGCAAACCATACTTCAGAAGTTTATTGAAAGCTGAAAGAGAGAGAGAATTTGGTTATACATACACAGATACACACACATATACACGCACACACAAAATCTCCAGTATATTTTTATAAAATGTTGTTCTACATTATAATATCTTAACAAATTCACTTCTTAATGAATGCAATTTTATTCACTTTGCCAGTAAATACTTTTCCTTTCCTACCCTGTGGCAGTGGTGTGCTGTGCCTTTTATGGATGTTGTCAACCTGTGCTAATTGAAATGTTTATAAAATGCTGATTCTGAAATATTACAGCTTAACAGTTCAATAGTTCTTTAATGGGCCCTCTGTTTTATTAATGAAATGATTTATAGAAATATTTAATCTCACTGATTTACCATTAGCTTTAATGAGTCTAGTTATTAAGCACTCTATTTCCAAAGGCTATGAAAACAGTCCTGGCAGAGTGTGTAGTATGTTGCGATGAGTTATTTGTGTTGAGATAGAATCAATTCTATGGGAAACTTATTCCTAAAGTGGAACAGCATTATTTATGAACATGCAACTTGATGACTATTTCTGTAATTTTCATGCCATTGTTTCCTTATTTACAAGAAATTTAAAACCAATTATGAAAACCATCTCACGGAACTTTTAAAGGCATTTAGATGATATACAAATATATTTTTCACATTAGTTAAACTAAGCTCTGACAGTAAACCGCTTAAAAATACACTGAGCTATGAACAATTCTTCATGGAATCCAGATTTTTGGTTCCTATTGTCCCTTGTTAATATTTGAGATGACTATTACTATTTACATAGGTTTTTCAAATAACAAACCAAACCCCATAAGAAACATCTATGTCTATTTAAGACAGTGACTTATTTTTGCATATATAGAGATTTAATATTTTCTGGACAGCGTGTGGTTAGATATCTTAAGTATATTTATGCACCAGATCTTCAAAATGTCATGGTGCATTTCAAGGTCTTTAAAATGATAATTATTTGAATATTTCCTCTTCTTTGTTAATCCTAAACCAAACCATTCTAATTACCAGTCTTGGCTACTAAAGAAAATAATTTCTTTGGGTTCACTTTAAAAATTGCTTCTCTTAGGGATAATAGTACATCTTGTGATTTCAGTAGCTTTGAGTACTAAAACTTTGAAATAAATAAAACGAGGGAGCACAGGAGAATGTGTCATTAGCTTAAGACATCAAAATGGAGTTCCAAACCATTCAGTTGCTCAAAATGGCATCAGATGGCTGTACTCCTATTATTCTCTTTTCTTCATCCAGTAATGTTGATGTATGATATGTCATACTAAGGCACTGACATGACCCAGTGGCATAAAATATCAACATAATGAAATGTATGTTTCCTTTTTCTCTGGTTCTATTTCTTCCTTGGTGCAGAGTATGTCTTTGTATTATTTAGCAGTGTGCAGATATGATTTACTTTGGAGAGCTGATGACTAGCCAGAAACTTGAGGATTCTATGAAAATATTGTTTCCTTCAGCTGAACAAAATGTCCTTAACTGTTTCTAATAAGTAAACTTGTGCAGTTCATAGTTTTATGGCAAAACTTAAAGGATATTTTTCATATTTCCACGGGAATTTTGGAGAAAGAAATCTGCTTCTTTGGCAACAATTCAAAGAAGTGAGATAGATTCTGGTAATTTCAGAAGATTGTTTTATATCTTTAAGATTGGTTTTGCTTTTTAGTTATTTTAAGCTACTCAAATTAATGGAACAATGTAAATTTACATAATTGACTCTTTGCTAATACTATAAAGTAAACTCTTTAGAAATAAAAATGGTTGTATATTGTTTCTAAATACCTAAAACATTAAAATGACTGAATAGTTTCAGACTGACATTGTAATATTTTGCAAAGTTATCACAATCTACCCTACATGATTAGGGACAATTTGTGAAAAGAGAACAATATACCATCTTTTTTAAGACATTTAGAATTTTTAGAAGGATTTGTAAGAAAATTCAAAACCTGAACAAGTATTAATTAGTTCTAGGTTTCCTGGAATCCATAGAGAAGAAAAAGATCTATAAAGCAGTAGGATTCTCATAACTTGGATAGACTTAATAGTGTAAGGTTAAAATTTTAGACTAACTGCTATATATTTAATAATATATTATGTTTTTCAAAAAATTCTTAGCTTTTATTTTTCCACTTACAAAAAAATGTAGTCAAGAAGAAAACCTATATAGTGTCAAATATAAAAAAAGCAAAAATGTTAGAAAATAAAAATACATCAACTAGTAGTAAGTGAAATCTTAGCATTTCTTTCTTTTTATTTTATTTTATTATTTTTTAGGTATTGTAATTTTACATCATACTTGGGTAAAGAATATCAGAAAAAAAACATTAACACAGTACTTGGTACCCTCCACACTGGGTCTCTCCCTCCTCCCTTACCCTCCCTGAATAGGACTCTGAGATTGGAATTGGTTGTTTTGTATCCATTCGTATTGTAATGTCAACTATTACATTCTTTATGACTTCATCCTCACTCATCCATTCCCTAATCCCCCTCAGTCACTCCCCTGGAGTCTCTGCTCATCTATGTTGCCATTATTTCCAAGAATCTCTCTAGGTTCCACATATACGAGAAAACATAATCTACTCATTTTTTGAGACTGGCTATACTTACTTAGTATAATATTCTTGAATTACAGCCATTTGCCTGAAATGACATCATTTTGTTCTTTATAGCTTGGATTTTCATTTTTAGTATAAGGAAGACAGAAGATGTAAGTTCATGATTTCTTATCTACAATTCCAAAATGTATAGGTCTCTATAAAGAAATGCACTTTTAGCTGGGCGTGGTGGTGCACGCTTGTAATCCCAGCATTCGGGAGACTGAGACAGGAGGATCAGGGTTTGTGGCCAGCCTCAGCTACCTAGTGAGACACTCCACAACTTAGTGAGACTCGGTTTCAAAGTAAAGAATAAAAAATAGGGCTGGGGGTTTAGCTCGGAGGTAGAATGCCCCTGAGTTCAATCCCCAGTACTGAAAAAAAAAAAAAAAAGAAAGAAAGAAATGCACTTTCATAGCCTTACTTCATTATAAATACTGACTAGAATCAACACACTATTTATAATTATTTATTTCACTTAGTGTGACTATTAAAAAGTTTTTTTCTGGTGAGATATTAAAGTACTATGAAACAATGTTATGTGCATATTAAGATTTCACAACCAATCTCACTACCATGTGCAGGGAGGGGGAGAGTGAAGTGGGACCCTAAGAGAATCACACCAACCGCAGTGTGCATACATGCTTGTATCACTTTGAACCTCACTATGATCTATAATTATAATGCACCAATAAAAGTATAATGCACCAATAAAAGCATAGTGTTTGTGCATAATTACATTTACCATGGGTCTAAATTTGCCCCAAGAATTTCTTTGACAATAATTTTTTCTTTTTTCTTTTTCTTTGCGGTACTTGGGATTAAAACCAGGGGCATTCTACCTCCAAGCTACACCCCCATCCCTATTTTTTATTTTGAAACAGGGTCTCAGTAAGTTGTGGAGGGCCTCATTAAGTAGCCGAGGCTGGCCGTGAACCCGCTATCTTCCTGTCTCAGCCTTCCAAGTACTGGGATTACAAGTGTGTGTCACCATGCCCAGCTTGACAATACTTTTATTATAGCTAATGTTTAATTACTTGTGTTTAAAAGAAAAAAAAACAACTTAGTTACCACTTCACTCTTTTCATACTTTTAAATGTATTAAGTCATGTACATCATAGTAAGGTTCAAAGGGATATATTCATACATGCTCAGATCACACTCGTTTTATTTTCTTCTGCATCCCTCCTCACTTCCCTCTCCTCCTTCCCCCTAGATGTTAATGAGATTGGCAGTAATACCTTCATGTATGGACATAATATTATTTTAACTGTTTTATTCCTCCATCCTGATCCTTCTTTTCCCTCTCCACCCCTGCCTCTAATCTCAGTCCGCTATTCTACTCATCTCTTCATTAATTTGACATGTAATTCACAATAGCCCAATTATGGAACAAATCTAGGTGTCTGTCAACAGATTAGTGGATAAGGAAATGTGATGTATACACACAATGGAGTTTTATTCAACTATAAAGAAGAAAATTATGTCATTTGAAAAAAATATTATGCTAAGTGAATTCAGCTAATATCAGAAAGTAAGAGTCCTATGTCTTCTTTTATATATCGAAGCTATAGGAGAAGTAAGAAACAAAAGGGTCTTCACTAACTTTTATTATCTCTCAGGGAGTCTGATTGTGGGTCATGGCATGGATTAAAAGCATGGTTTAATAGCTGGGAAAGACTTGGTAGTCAGATCTTGCTTATTAGAGTATATACTTGTCTCTCACCCTTCCTTTCCCACCTTCCTTCCTTCCTTCCTTCCTTCCTTCCTTCCTTCCTTCCTTCCTTCCTTCCTTCCTTCCGTCCTTCCTTCCACCTTTCTTCTTTTCATCCTTCCTTTGTAATTTAAGGAAAATAAAGTGCAGTAGTTTGGAGAATAGGTTTCAGAGAGAGACTGAGTTTTGCTTGTATACCTATGCTTTACTAGCTGTGTGGTTTTAGACAAGCCACTTTGGCTTCCTAAGTCTCTCTTAGTCTCTGTAAAATAGGAATAAAAGCAGAATTTTGTACTTTATTGAATGAAATAAAAGCAATGGAATATTACATAAAGAGAATCAAGAGCAATGTTGGGCTTATATATGCATTTAACCAATATCTATCGTCATGATCAATAAATGTGGTCTAGAATAAAAATGGGAAGGGAGAACTAAGATAAAAGTTATTTTAATGCACCCAGGATGAATAGGATTGTAATGATGAATAATATCTGAAACTATTTTCTGCAATAGATATTTCTATGGCTACATTCTAAAATAAAATTTTACCCTGTCTCTTACCTTTCAGTCAGTGGTAATCATGCTTAAAACTTTAAGCCTGTCCCAAATTGGGTCATGTGGGGAGGCATAAATAGAATATGCAATGAATGGCATATACTGTTGAGTAGGATTGCAAGTTGCAGAGAAGTAAAAACACCTCATGTAATGATTTTCAATCTACCAACTCCAAAGGCCCAAAATTTCCCCACTTCCCTGGCTATGTTTAAACTAAGTTACAGTGAAAGTGTCTGATTCTTGTTATAACTTGTCACAATTCTCAGTGAGAAAAATCAGTGAAAATTAAAAGAAACAAATCACTTGCTGAGTAATTTATTCATAGATATTTTGAACTTAGGAGGACCATGTAGGAGACAATGTAATATAACAATCACTTTATAAATGAAAGAATAAAAAACAAGGAAAATTATTTGTTTTCCTAATATAATACAGGTAGTAAGTAGCCAAAATAGATCTAACATGAGTTTTCTATTCTTTCCATAATAAAACCCAAAGTGCATTTCCCTCAAGAAAAAGTCTGTAAAGCATAGACTCTTCCATATGCACAGGAAGCCAATGTAGTATTACAAGAATAAAATTAGTGTTATTATCTGATATTTTTAATTTTTTACTATAGCTCTTGTGAGCACATGTACTATTGCATATAAGTGTACTTTATCTTGCTAGAACTTGAAAACAGTGCTCCACATGAAAGCTCTTTATATCTAGTCTGCTTTCTTTATTTTTCAGCCTGCATTTATCAATCAGAAGACAAAACAATTTTTTTTTTCTAATAGAACATGTATTAACACCAAAATGATGAGTGTTATAAAGAGGTGGGACTTAGATGGAGCAAGTAGGTCTCTGGGGGTGTGCATTGAAAGGGCTTATTGCCTCACAGGCCACTCCAACCCATCTCTCTCTCTCTGCCTTGAGCTTTCCTTTGCCATGTCCTTTCACCATGATGTTTCTGCCTTGGCACCAGCTGATCATGGGTGGAATTCTTTTAAACCTTAGGTCAAAATAAATCTTTCTTCTTCCAAGTTGTTCTTGACAGGTATTTTGGTCACCGCAACAAAAAGGTAACTAACATACTGGACTAATAATAAATTTACTAGGCAAATAAAAAAGGTGCTATGAATTGTGAAAATGTAAAGTCCATATTTGTATATTGGAGAAGATTTATTTGTTTGGGTTTATTTTACGTTTCAATCATTTATTTACAGCTGTATATCATGTAATTTTTACTTTTAAAATAGATATCATATCCTTTTGTTATTAATTTAATTAATTTAAGTAAGATATTATAAACAGTTTATGCACACATGTAAACACACAATTATGAAAATAATTTTTGACCTGAATTCTTTTTTTTCTTTAAAATCAAGTCGAATTTGTATTTCTTGCTGTATGTTAACTTGCTAAATAAGCTTTGATTGGCTTGTTAGTGGTTCAGAGGAATCCAAGAGTCAGATTGCTTATAATCATATCTTATTGTTCCACTGTAAATCTATGGGACCTTGAACAAGTTAAATAATTTTCAAACTCATGGTTGTCTCATATATAAAATGGGAATAATATAGTACCTACTTATTAGGATTCTTGTGGAGATCAAGCTTCTATACACATAAATAATTTACAAATTTTCTAATACATATTAAATATTAATTATGTCATTATTAACATATATGTAATATGCAAATATGTTGACTAGAATTCAAGAATTAACTGTACATTCATTGGATAATTGAGAACTCATTATGTTTATGAGGTAGTTTGAGAAAATATAACAAATTCCTTAACATATTTTTATATTGGTTAACTTCTGGGAATCTACCAAGTTTAAATTAGTTTGCATTAACTTCTATTAGTGCACTTGATATTCTGAAAGCATCCTTTATAAATTTTAAAAATATAAATAATGTAATATTTTGAAGCTACTACAATTTCTTAAGTATCTTGAAGATCAAATAAAATCTTCATCTTTACTGAATTACAGTTCTAAGCATACAACTTTAAATATTTAATTGAAGAAGAGCACAAATACTTCTTTAGAAGAATGCTCATTGGAGCACTTTTATTTTTATTAAAGAGGAAGAAAGCAAATTGCCCATAAATAGGGATTGATCATTGTATTTATACTGTTATGAAATCACTGATAAACTCTTTCTTTTTTTTTTTTTTTTGGCATTGGAGGTTGAACTCAGGGGTATTCTACCTTTGAAGTACATCCTCAACCCCATTTTTCTTTTTTAATTTCAAAATAGGGCCTCATTGAGTTGCTGAGACTGGCCTTGAGCTTCTTCCTGCAATCTTCCTGTCTTGGCTACTCAAGTACTGGGATTATGGGTATGTGCTACCAAGACCAGCACTAAGAAATTTGCAGAATATTTGGTGCTAAACCAAGCATAGTGGAGCACACCTGTAATCCCAATACTTTGGAGGCTGAGACAGGAAGATCACAGGTTTACAACCAGCATATGGTAACTTAACAAGACTTTGTTTCAAAATAAAAATAAAATAGGGCTAGAGTATAGCTCAAAGGTAGAATGTTCCAGAATCCAGTCCACAGTCCTGCAGACATACATCAAAAACAGGAGAATATTTAAAGATATAAGGAAGTGTTTGCATATTGTTGACTGGAAAAAGCAATATAAAATGATAAAAGTTTTATTCATAAATATACATCACATTAAACATCTATAAATTATATGGAGGTTTCTGGTTTTTAACAATACTAGTGTTATTTTCAGCTCTTGATTGTTTTCCTCACAATCATATGTATAGAAACTATGATATTATAAAACATTCTTTTGAATTAATCAAACCAGGATAGATTGTGAGATACCTCTGGCAAATCTGAGTGCTGTCTCGACCTGGGGTTTTGGGGATGGGAATGGTAGTGGTGTCTGAAGATTGGTGAAGAGGTTGTGGATGAAAAATGGTTTTAAAGTCCGTTAGTTTCCAGTGGCAGTCATTGCTAGCATAGGCCATGTTGCAATAAACCTTAGTAAACTGGTAATCTATTATGGGCATTCTTCCCTTTACTCCAGCTCCTCCAGAAACATTTGCTGGCGCACTGCAACTGAGGAAGGCTGCCTCCTTTAGTGGGCTTTTTTTTTTTTTTTTTTTTTTTTAAGATTTAAAGGTCATGAAACAGTGATCTTTGTGTTTGCCTGCTGGATTTATCCCAGAAAGCAAAAACAAAGGGTTATTTTTGTTGTTGTTGTCGTTGTGTCCTTGGGTTTTTTCACCCTTTAACACATCACCATTTCTATCTTAACACTCTTTGTTGTCTCTTTACTGAATATTACCAGATAAAATAGGTGATATCCTTGTTAGAAATTAGCTTGCAGGGCTAGAGTAAAGTACATAAAATTGGAAATGGAAAAAGGAAGCATAGACATGATATAAAATAGTGCTTTTC
>PVLC010047464.1:0-11015 GCA_004027655.1 Graphiurus murinus
AGCTACAACCCCAGCCCTATTTTTTTTTTTTGCGGTACTGGGGATTGAACTCAGGTGCATTCTACCTCTGAGCTATACTCCCAGCCCTACTTTTTATTCTTTATTTTGAAACCAGGTCTTACTAAGTTGCGGAGTGCCTCACTAGGTAGCTGAGGCTGGCCGAGAACGAGAACGGGGATCTTCTGGTCTCAGCCTCCCAAGTGCTGGGATTACAAGTGTGCGCCACCACACCTGGCTCTTTTTTTTTTTTTTTTTGGTACTGGGGATTGAACTCAGGGGCATTCTACCTCCAGCTATACTCCCAGCCCTAGTTTTTATTTTTTTATTTTGAAACCGAGTTTCACTAAGTTGCGGAGTGCCTCACTAGGTAGCTGAGGCTGGCCGCGAACCCAGATCCTCCGGTCTCAGCCTCCCGAATGCTGGGATTACAAGCCGGCTCTTATTTTTTATTCTTTATTTTGAAATAGGGTCTAAGTTGCAGAGGGTCTCACCAAGTAGCTGAGGCTGACCATGAACCTGGATCCTCTGGTCTCAGCCTCCCAAATGCTGGTATTATAAGCGTGCACCACCATGCTTGGCTCCTTAAAAAATTTTTAAATGGGTGGGAGGGAGCCAGGCATGGAGGTGCATGTCTTTAAGCCCAGTATTGGGAAGGCTGAAACAGGAGGTCACAGGTTCAAGGCCAGTCTCAACTTTGCAAGACCCTCAGCAACTTAAGGAGACTGTTTCAAAATAAAATAGGGCTGGGAATGTAGGTTGGGCAAAGAATGCCCCTAGGTTCAATCTCCAGTATCATAGACACAATAAATAAATAAAGGGAGCCAGGCGTGGTGGCGCAAGCTTGTAATCACAGTACTTGGGAGGCTGAGATGGGAGGATCGGGTTTGCGGCCAGCCTCAGCTACTTAGTGAGGCCCTCCACAACTTGGTGAGACCCTGTTTCAAACTAAGAGAATAAAAAAATAGGACTAGAGGTGTAGCCGGGAGGTAGAATGCCCCTGGGTTCAATCTCCAGTACTGGAAAAAAAGAAGAGAACAGGAAAGAAACGAAACAAAGGGGCAGAAATGTAGCTTAGTAGTACAGCGCTTGCCTGGCATGTTTGAGGCCCTGAGTTCCATTCCCAGTACCAGAAAACAAACAAACAAAAAACATATATATCACAAACCCCTAGCTAAATCAGGAGAGAGCAAGCCACAAACATCTGGAGGAATTGAAAATTTATTTGGAAGGCTTCTTTTTAAGGAGAAAAAAATGAGTCACGTACTGAAAGCAAGACTCCTGCAGTTTAGAAAGTGCTCCCTACTAGCCGGGCGTGGTGGCTCATGCTTGTAATCCCAGCATTCAGGAGGCTGAGACCGGAGGATCTGGGTTCGCGGCCAGCCTCAGCTACCTAGTGAGGCACTCCGAAACTTAGTGAGACCTGGTTTCAAAATAAAGAAACCAGGGGGTGTAGCTCGAAGGTAGAATGCCCCTGAGTTCAATCCCCAGTACCGCAAAAATAAAATAAAAAGCCAATCGTATTTGGGGAAATACCATGATCAACTCTCCTTATTCAAAGTCGGGCAAAATGGGCAAAAGTGGTTTCAATTTACTACATGTGACTCCTATGTGGGTGGTGGGATGGGGAGGGAGGGAGACTAGCGTGCATTTGTTTCTCCTTTTTCTTTTGTCCATTATGCTCAGGAGCAGCTTTTTAGTTGTTTAAGTGACAGGATTCCAGGGACTCAGGCTGGTGCATCATGACAAATTAAGTCACTTCGCCTCCTGCTGGCCACCAGCAGAAAGACCTGAATGTTTTTTTTTGCTTATTACTAAGGTTACATTTCTCCTTCACAAGCATAAACTTGCAAAGGAATGGAAAACTGAAAGTGAAAAGGAAGAACAGGCTTCCTTTGTTTTGTTTTGTTTTTGGCTGCACCTGAATTAAGCTGTAGACGTCAATGAGCCATTTAGACCAAATATCTTATATCCCTGTGAGCCACAACCTGAGGTGGATGCATTTCTGCATTCACTGCAGAAACAAAGGGATGCACGGGTTTTTTTCTGTACACCAACATTCCTTTTCCTTCTCCCTGAGTGATGGAAACAGGGAGCCCAACCATATCCCGTGTTAGAAACTCAGGGCTGCTTACCAGCTTCTTCCCTGGTGTCCAGTATTGTTTTCTTCCCTCTCCCAAACCCCAATAAAACACACCAACTGCTTCAGAGTATTTCAGGGTTGGGTTTTTTCATGGGTTTTTTTTTTTTTGTTGTTGTTGTTGTTGTTTTTTATTTCAAATATTGAAAAAGTCCCCTGGGCTCTGTGGGGCTCCCACACTTATGGCTCCTTCCCACACCTCCCCTCACTGCCCTTCTCCCCATAGCAAATCTATTTCAAGGACAGCACTTTTTTTTTTTTCTTTAAATGAACAATTAACATTAAGGTTTTAGCTAGCTCTGCAGAATCAGGGGAGCTGTTTGCATCTGTTGTACATAGATCAACAGTTTCTTTTATCTAACACCAGGTCTCCAGCCTCATCCCATAAGTAGTCTACTCCATCACCTCCCTCACACCCACCCCAAGCCAGCCTCAAGGGCAAGGAGGAGGATAGTCAGGAACGTTTTATCCAACTCTAAACCCATATCTATATTGACCCAAATCTCCCATCCCACCCTCTCCACCCCACCCATGGGGTTCATTGAGATTTCTCCCAACAGTTATTTGGAAAAAAGGTCAAACAAAATAGGTTCAAGATCTTGGTGCTTGGCCCAAGGGGCTCCATGCGCTGGGACACCAACGGGCAGGGGCTTCTGCCTCTCCAGCCCACACCTGAGCCACCTCCTGACCCCTGGCTGTAAATGCAAGGAGGGGCAGGAGCCAGTACAGGACCCAGGGGCAGCGTCTCGGGATCTGGAGGAGCCCCGGGCAGCATCACTCAACTTGGCCACTGCAGACGAACACAGAAGAAGAAAACACTGTCAAGTAATAGGGGAAAATCCATGACTTCCATCCCAGTTTCTACCCCGGGCTTCCTCCACACTCAATCATTAGGCTATCTGACACATGCCTCAATCTTAGCCATAAGGAAGCTGCAGAAAATAAAAATTGAGAGAATTTCCATCATTTCCTAGTCACAATGCTTTCTGCCTTATGAGGGTGCTCATGGAAAACAAACACAGAAAAACAATTCTTTAGATAAGATCAAAATAACTGGGGGTGCCGGGCGTGGTGGTGCACGCTTGTAATCCCAGCATTCGGGAGGCTGAGACTGGAGGATCCGGGTTCGCAGCCAGCCTCAGCTACCTAGTGAGGCACTCCGCAACTTAGTGAGACTCGGTTTCAAAATAAAGAATAAAAAATAGGGCTGGGGGTGTAGCTCGGAGGTAGAATGCCCCTGAGTTCAATCCCCAGTACCGCAAAAACAAAACAAAAACAAAAACAAAAAAAAAAACTGGGGGTTTGCAGGGGCATAAGCTGCCTGCTTCAGAGCGGCACCTTTTCAGAAGCTCAGCCACAGCTATATGTGCCAGTGGAGGTTAAGGCAGCAGCACAGCATAGGGGTGGGGACTGTGGAAGCCAGGGCCAGGCCACGCACATGTTGTTCTAGGTGGATTTAATAAGCTAGATTTATTCAAGGCAATTTGCACTTGGATTTGAAATGACCTTTCCTTGCTAAGGAAGCTATGTACTTCATGCTATGTAAACAGGTAGCAAATATAGAATGGAGTTTGCTTCTTTTTTTGTGTGTGTGGTACTGGGGATTGAACCCAGAGGCATTTTACATTTGAGCTACACCCCCTATCTGATTTTTTTCTTATTTGGAAACAGGGTCTCACTAGGTTGATGAGAGTCTCACTACTTGCTGAGGCTGTCCTTGAACCTTCGATCCTCTTGCCTCAGCCTCCCAAGTACAGGGATTACAAGCGTGCACCACCACCCCCGGCCTGGAGTTTGCTTCTTAGTTTTCTTAGTCTTGAAGAGGACCAGGGTGAGAAAAGGGTGAGACTAACAGTGTGTGTGTATGGTACTGGGGACTGAACCCAGGGGGTTTTACCTCTGAGCTACATCCCAGCCCTGTTTTTTTATTTTGAAACAGGATCTTGCTAGGTTGCTGTGTGCACCATAACCAGCTGAGACTAACAATTTATCTGATTTCCTTAGTCCTTCTATTCCTTCTCAGAAACCAGACTCATGATGAACATCAGTCTTGAGGACTCAAACTGACCAATAGAGAAGGCAGCTCAGACAGAAAAGAAAAAAAGTACAGAATTTGAGAAGATCGGAGATGAAGAAAACGTACAAAATTATATATATATTTATATATATAATAACATGACATATCTATGTACAACATGGCTGGGACAGTTGAGGAAACTATACAATGATGTTCAGCATTTTCCCCTTCCCACATGGACTTCAGATTAAGGATGACAGCATGAGGAAATGGAGCAAGAAACACAAACATTATATACAATTACAAGTGATAGTCAAGGAGTTTGGGGGACAGGGAATCTAGGGATCCTGCTCTCTCCACCCCTTCCTCACCAACCTCCTCTCAAACCTGAATGACCATCAGGAAACTGAAGCAGCAGTCGGGAGGGAGTCTGCGTGCCTCACCTGACATGCACATCGAGTTCACTAGTCATTCGCAACGGGCCCTGTGTGAAAGGGCCAGAGCAGAAGCTTGCTCTCTAGAACAAGTTAGTTCTCACCCTGGCCCTCTTGTCATAACTAGTAGGTTGCATTAAGACTCAGGCCGAGCTGGGAATAACCAGAGCGAAGATGCTGCCTGCCACAGCCCCTTTCTTCTACCTGTTCATGAATCAGCAAGGCTACCACTCATCACATGAGAGCTGGGTCAGTGAGCTCTAGGAAGGCCAATCTGTCTTCCAGCCTTGACCACTTTCCCCGAATTCCTCCAGGATGATTCATCCAAGAACCTGCAGCTCTAGTCCCACTGGAGCGCTAAGCCCCAGGGCAGAGGGGACACGTTCAGTTTATCCCTTTTTTTCTCAATCCCTAATACACCTGGCATCCGAATGCATGTGGAACCTGGGTTTCCACACAGGCATGACTAAGCATGTTCCCTCAGGCTCACCAGCTCTGTTGCCAGAGCAGCTGCTTAGCAGCAAAGGCCTAGATGCAGAGAGGGAACGTGGGTGGGGTAGGAGGCAAGAATCTTACACAGGTAGCTTAAAGGTTTTTTTCTCTTGACCCTCAAGATCCTGATATCTATCATATTCTGTTGGCTGAATTTATAGCTCTCAAATCTCAAACTTCCTTTTTCTTCATGTACTCCTCAAATGGTTCCCCTCTGTAGTACTTTCCCAGTTGGTACAGAGCAAAGGCTCAACCATGGGCCTTCCCCACTTTTACTTTTACAATGAATAGCATAAAGCTTTTCTGCTGCCAGGTATAAAATTTTAGAATCAGAGTCAATCTTATACATACTTAACTCTACTTTGCAGATGAGGAAACAGAAATCCAGAGAGTCTAAATAACCTGAAAAAGGTTATACATCAGTATTGCCAATACCGAGTGGAACTAGAACTCAAATATCTTGACTCCTAAACCAGTGTTCTTAGATCCACTATTCCATAGAACTTTCAAAAGCAACATGCTGGAAGAGAGAAGGTGCCCGTTTTCCATGATCAATGTTCACATTATTTGCAAGCCAAGGCAAACTGTAAGAGATACTCAATAAAGGAGGTTTGGTGGGCATTGTAGTTTCAGGCAAGCAAGTCAGTTTTCTTTTTTGAGGGTTCTCTAAACCTCCCATAAGGGAAACATGAAGCAATAGCAGCCTAAGGGACAAAACACTTAGAAGCACAGAAACATGTCTCACTCAATCTACCTTTCCCAACTACACCAAGTTAGCCTTGGGATGTTAAACTTGCCACATTATTGCCAAGACTCAGCCTAACCAATTTTGGGACTTTTTCCTCCAAAGAAATCTTTTCTCTCCAGTTCTCACTAAAGAAAGTATGCAGCATTATTCAATTCTAGTCTTTCCTATTTCTGAGCCCTTACCTGGGCCTAGAGTGAGCGTGTAGAAGTCTCAATTTAACCAAAGAAATGAACTCAGAGCCCCTCTTCACCCATTTTACCTTCTCAGCAGCCCCAGCAGAATCAGTCTTTTGGCTAGCCAGCTGAGAAGACCTGACTAGGTGCCCATTCCCTCCCTGCCTACCATATACAAAAGTCCAGTGGGTGAGGAAGGGGATGAGAGGGGCCCAGGTTACCCCGCAAGCTTGCTGGTGACGAGCGAGGACTTTCTCTGGGGCAGATCCTGTGGGGTGGGGATGTGGTCACCAGTCACCAGGTTCTTGTCTGGTCCTGCACTTGGCAGCTGCTTATTCTTCATCTTGGCTTTGGCCATGTTGTAGTCTCCTGAATCAAAGTACTTTTGCTAAGAGACAAGAGGGAGGTTTAGGTGAGTGAGGAGGTTTTGGCGTTCTTCAAAATCTTGCTAGGAGAGGCAGAGATTGGAAGATCCGGGTTCGCAGCCAACCTCAGCTACTTAGTAAGGCTCTCCACAACTTAGTGAGACCCTGTTTCAAAATAAAGAATAAAAAGTAGGACTGGGAGTGTAGCTCAGAGGTAGAATGCCCCTGGGTTCAATCCCTAGTACCAAAAAATAAATAAATAAATAAAAAATAAATAAATCTTGCTAAGAGGTCCGCATCTCACATTCATTATAAACTTTCATGCACATTTGGATCCTCATACATATATGAGTTTATTTATTTATTTATTTTTTTGTGGTACTGGGAATTGAACTCAGGGGCATTTTACCTCCAAGCTATTCCCCCAGCCCTATTTTTTATTCTTTATTTTGAAACAGGGTCTCACTAAGTTTTGGAGTGCCTCACTAGGTAGCTGAGGCTGGCTGCGAACCCGGATCCTCTGGTCTCAGTCTCCCAAATGCTGGGATTACAAGCGTGCGCCAACACGCCCGGCTGAGTTTATTTCTGTATTGGGGATTGAACACAGGTGCGTTCTACCTCTAAGCTATACCCCCAGCCCTACCTATTTTATTTATTTATTTTTGCAGTACTGGGGATGGAACCCAGGGGCATTTTACCTGAACCACACCCCCAGCCCTATTTTTTATTATTCATTTATTTTTTTTGTGGTACTAGGGATTGAATCCAGGAGCATTCTACCTCCGAGCTACACCCCCAGCCCTATTTTTTATTCTTTATTTTGAAGCAGGGTCTTACTAAGTTGTGGAAAGCCTCACTAAGTAACTGAGGCTGGCCGCGAACCTGTGATCTTCCAGTCTCAGCCTCCCAAGTACTGGGATTACAAGCGTGCGCCACTATGCCTGGCTATTCTTTTTATTTATTTATTTATTTATTTATTTATTTATTTGCAGTACTGGGGATTGAACTCAGGGGCATTCTAGCTTTGAGCTATACCCCTAGCCCTATTTTTTATTCTTTATTTTGAAACAGGGTCTCAGCTGGCATGGCGGCACATACTTGTAATCCCAGCATTTGGGAGGCTGAGACCGGAGGATCCGGGTTCAAGGCCAGCCTCAACTACCTAGTGAGGCACTCCTCAATTTAGTGAGACCCTGTTTCAAAATAAAGAATAAAAAAAATAGGACTGGGGGTATAGCTCGGAGGTAGAATGCCCCTGAGTTCAATCCCCAGTACCGCAAAAAAAAAAAAAAAAAAAAAAAAGAAACAGGGTCTCACTAAGTTGCGGAGGGTCTCGCTAGGTAACTGAGGCTGGCCGTGACCCGGATCCTCCAGTCTCAGCCTCCCAAATGCTAGGATTACAAGCGTGCGCCACCATGCCTGGTATTCTTTATTTTTGAAACAGGGTCTCACTAAGTGGTGGAGGGCCTCAATAAGCAGCTCAGGCTGGCCACAAACCTGGATCCTCCTGTCTCAGCCTCCCAAGTACTGGGATTACAAGCATGCGCCACCATGCTTGGCTCCTATTTTATTTATTTAATTACTTATTATTTATTTGTGGTACTAGGGATTAAACCCAGGGGGATTCTACCTCTAAGCTACCTCCTCAACCCTATTTTCTTTTTCTTTTTTTTTTTTTGTCCTGGAGATTGAACCCAGGGGCATTTTACCTCTGAGTTATACCCCCAGCCATATTTTTATTTATTTTTGTGGTACTAGGGAATCCAGAGGCAGTCTACCTTCGAGATACATCCCCAGCCCAGTTTTATTTCTTATTTCTTATTTGTTTATTTATTTATTTATTTATTTATTTTTGCGGTACTGGGGATTGAACTCAGGGGCATTCTACCTCCGAGCTACACCCCCAGCCCTATTTTTTATTCTTTATTTTGAAACCGAGTCTCACTAAGTTGCAGAGTGCCTCACTAGGTAGCTGAGGCTGGCCTCGAACCCGGATCCTACGGTCTCAGCCTCCCGAATGCTGGGATTACAAGCGTGCGCCACCACGCCTGGCTCTTCTTATTTGTTTTTAAAAGAGTCTTGTTAGGTTGATGAGCATCTCACTACTTGCTAAGGCTGTCCTCGAACTTGCAATCCTCCTGTCTCAGCTTCCCAAGTACAAGGATTACAGGCATCTGCCACCACGCCTGGCTTATTTTTTGTTTTGAAACAAGGTCTCACTAGCTTTCTGAGTCTCACTACTTGCTGAGTCTGCCCTTGTACCTGTGATCCACCTGCCTCAGCCTCCCAAGTACTGGGATTATAGGTGTGTACCAGCATGCCCAGCTTATTTTTTATTTTGAAACACGGTCTTTCTAAATTTCTGAGGCTGGCCTTGAACCTGCAATCTTCTTGTTTCAGCCTCCCTAGTACTGGAATTGTGCCACCATGCCAGTCTCAGTTTAATAATAATTACATATATTTATGTCTTCTCCCCAATGTGTTCTGACTTTTTCAGTTATATAAGCTACTTCCAAGCAAGAGTATACACTTTTAGAGTCAGAGACAGTCACTACATCCTTTGTACCTTAGTACAGGATGGGTTTTTTTTCCGGTACTGGGGATTGAATCCAGGGGCATTCTACCACCAAGCTACCTCCCCAGTCCTATTTTTTTTTTGTACTGGGGCTTGAACTCAGGGGCATTCTACCTCCGAGCTACACCCCCATCCCTATTTTTTATTCTTTATTTTGAAACCGAGTCTCACTAAGTTGCAGAGTGCTTCACTAGGTAGCTGAGGCTGGCTGCGAACCCGGATCCTCCGGTCTCAGCCTCCCGAATGCTGGGATTACAAGCGTGCGCCACCACGCCGGGCTCCCCAGTTCTATTTTTTTTTTTTTTTTTTTTTGCGGTATTGGGGATTGAACTTAGGGGAATTCTACCTCTGAGCTACACCCACAGCCCTATTTTTTATTCTTTATTTTGAAACAGGGTCTCACTAAGTTGCAGAGGGCCTCTCTAGGTAGCTGAGGCTGGCCGAAAACCCGGATCCTCCCATCTTAGCCTCCCAAATGCTGGGATTACAAGCGTGTGCCATCACGCCCGGCTTCTATTTTATTCTTTATTATGAAACAGGGTCTCACTAAGTTGCAGAGTGCCTCACTAGGTAGCTGAGGCTGGCCACGAACCCGGATCCTCCAGTCTCAGCCTCCCAAGTGCTGGGATTACAAGCGTGTGCCATCACGCCCGGCAGTACAGATGGTTCAATCAAAATTACTTACTTCGCCAGGTGTGGTGGTGCACGCTTGTAATCGGAAGGCTGAGACCGGAGGATCTGGGTTCTCGGCCAGCCTCAGCTACCAACTTAGTGAGACCGGTTCAAAATAAAGATTAAAAAATAAGACTGGGGGTGTAGCTCAGAGGTAGAAAGTCCCTGGGTTCAATCCCCAGTACCGCAAAAAAAAAAAAAAAAAAAAATTACTTCATTCATAAAGGCTTACTGAAGATCTCACTAGGCGCAAAGCAATAGTGTGGTGTTGGGGAAACAGAATGAATAAGATATGTAGAGGGGGCAATCTGGGGCTGTCCCAGCAATCAGCAGATCAATGTCAAGCCAACAACATCAAACATTATTCTCTCAAACCAGGAATAGAAACCAGGCTGTTCATGAGGATCATGTGTTTTCCCTCAGACTCCCACCACTCCCACACATGTTCCATGGCTATGACAGCCTGCCTACGCCTGCCTTGCCTACAGCAAGGTAAACTGCAAATCAGCATCACATTATCATCTCTGACTAAGACTCAGTAACTGGGATTCTCCACAGGGATCTGTTTCAGTCTCCATTTCATCCACCCAGAGGAGCATGCTCCAGTTTAATATCTGACAATTCCTCAGTCAGCTTAAGGTACCTCAAGGGGCTAAGAAACCTGATCAGGAGCCAGATTGCTTGTGAAGGAAGACTTTCCCTTGGGGAGGAAGACCACTCAGGACAGGAGAAATAAGTCCCATGAGGGAGTATAGTTGATGTCTGGGGTTAACTTTAAGGGTCTCAAGAAATCTACTATTCATTGCAAGTTGAGGATTTCTATAGGACAGATAGTATCTTTTTCTAAAACGATGCACTCCAAAATTTATCTCTGATCCCCAAAAAGCACTGTCTCACAACCCCTACAACCAAACAGGCAAATGCCTGGGGGCAGCCTACATATGCAGTCTCAGCATCCTTCCCTCATTCCCCCCCCCTCCTACTATGTACCTGATGCCCCTCCATTAAGCCTTAATTTCCTATATGGGAGATCAGAAGGGAACTGATGCCATATTAGAGAGTTATAATAATTTGTTTTGCTCTTTTGATGTTTCCAATCCTATTACTACCCAATGACAAGACTTTTAGAATAATAACCAACAGAACTTCTATGGACTTCTTCTGTAGACCTCTTCTGTCTCCAAACTAAGTGGGTAAGAAGCTGGGCGTGGTGGCGCACGCTTGTAATCCCAGCATTCGGGAGGCTGAGACCGGAGGATCCGGGTTCGCAGCCAGCCTCAGCTACCTAGTGAGGCACTCCGCAACTTAGTGAGACTCGGTTTCAAAATAAAGAATAAAAAATAGGGCTGGGGGTATAGCTCGGAGGTAGAATGCCTCTGAGTTCAATCCCCAGTACCGCAAA
>PVLC010047465.1:0-10934 GCA_004027655.1 Graphiurus murinus
TTGTTGTTGTTGTTGTAACTCAAATCCTTTCTCAACTCACCCGAATAATTTTTCAGTGGTACACAATAAAATTTGCTTCTTTTTACTCTCTTGCCTGAGCACAATGGTTCCAGCTCTGTCTGGTTTAAAATTACTTGTATGTGCAGACTTGATTCCACTGCGTATGTTTTCTTTCAAAAGTCCTTACATAGTTCAGTTAGGGTCTTCCGAGGGCTGATCCTTGAAGAATACCTCTCAGTAGTAGCACACCCACGCGCCTAGCAGCCAGGTTCCCGAACTATAGGCAAGCTCAACTTCTTTCCCCTCCATGTTTTATGGCTCATAAAGACACACAGCTACACACACACACACACACATGTGCAAGCGCACGCGCACACACACACACACACACACACACCACACACCACACACACTTCTTTTTATCTGCTTTGGTACAGATACTTGTCAAAAACATCCTGGAAATCTGCATAACGGCCCAGCTCACTGCTTTGGGGGCTGCAGCAAAGGAGACCGTAAACTATCTATTAGCACATTTCGTTCATTCCCAGAATACACGTCACCCGGAATGATATTTTCCCTGTACGTTTTATTGCCTAACACATAGGCCAAGAAGACTTAATGTTGCATTTTGACAGGGTCCGTTCATAACGCAAACATTATTCACCATGATCCCATGGAATGGTATAGCTCTCATGTCTATAAACATTTCTTTTTAAGCATATCAATTTACTCTGACATAAGCAGTTGCCGAGAAAATTATCCTAGTGATCGTTAAAGGAATAAGTAATAGTCTTTATAATCATTTCCCTGAAATCAAAGGGCAGAAGAAAACGTTGGCGCAGTTTGGCTCTTCTAACTTGGCGGTGGCAGGTGGAATCTGTGATGAAAGTTTTACCTTCACCACACAGACTGGCTTTCTCCCCTCCCCTGTCATGCCTTTTGAAGTTCTTCCTATACCACAAAATACACAATAAAGGGTAATTCAATTTACTCGGAACCCCAGGTACGTGATCAGCACGTATGTGGAGGTGACTTTGAGGTGCGTTCCCAAATCTGGTGCAACACTTTCTAAATTTACAGTCTGACTTCTGCTGCCAGTTATGACTGCCAAGTGCTTCTGACATTGTGGCCAGCTTGTGGAGTCCCTAAAAATCATCAGCAATTTTGAAACATTAGCGCCTGGCAACAGCCGTACTCTGCTTGATTGCTCCTATTTATCACCTTACTTTTCCAGGGTATAAACTGGAAAAAATATATATAGCAGAGAAATTAAAGTTCTCCAGCAGCAGGTAAAGGACAGAGTTGAAAATAAAATGTATCATAGGAACTCAGCCCCTTTTCTCTATTGCTTAAAAATTAAAATATGAAAGGCATTGCGGCACATGCCTGTAATCTCAGTACTCGGAAGGCTAGGACAGGAGGATCACAGGTTTGAGGCTGGCCTCAGCAACTTAGTGAGACCTTCAGCAACTTAGTAAGACCCTGTTTCAAAATAAAAAATAAAAATGACTAGGAGTGTAGCTCAGAGGTAGAACAAATTCCCCTGGGTTCAATATCCAGTATAAAAAAGTTAATACTTTAAGCTCTGTGGCTCATGAGGCTATGTAGATGAAAATACTGTCAATATCCCTCCTCAGACAATTTTTATTTTTGTCTTCACATGTAGAGTATTTTGAGATTAGAATATTATGGTTATGTGGCAAGACAAAGGATGGTGAGGACAGCTCTGCTTCCTTCAACAATCAGCGGCTCTGTTCTTCTCTTGGCAAGCACAGATCTAGATCCCAGGAGTGCAAGAGGGGACAAGGCAAGCGTGGCTTCTGTCCTCGGGGTTGTGCAGTTTATCGAGATGCACAAGGTGCAGTAGGGAAGAAGAGATGGGCAAGTCCCAGAGGCCACACGGGGGAGGCGGGCTTCCGTGAGGAGCAAGGGTGCAGCCGAAGCTTGGAAGATGGACCAGAGCAATGCAATGTGGGATGTGGGATTTTCCAAGCATTCCAGGCTGAGGGCGAGCAGTGGTGGAGGCCCCACGAGGGTCACCCTACAGGGACTTGGGCGAGTGCACAGCTGAGGCAAGGGGCATCCAGCCTCCAGCTCCAAGGGCCCTGTGTGCAGCCCGGCCCCACCCACGGGCATGTTCTTCTTCACACAAAAGCGGCACATGATTGACAGCTTTTACCTCCAAATATAGTAGTAGTGAAATGACCTGCAAGTTTGTTTTTCCTCATACAGGTTGAGTGTCCTAATCTGAAACCCAAATCTGGAATATTCCCAAGTCTGGAACTTTCTGAGCACTGACGAGACCCCACAGGTGGAAGTGGAACGTTTCATGCCTGACTCAGGTGGCGGGTCACGCTTACACACCTTGTATATAAGTCCTGCAGGTCGCATGTGTAAGGTGTACATGAAACATAGAAGAATGTTGTATTTAAACGTGGGTCTGGACCCTAAGATCTCTCACTTGTATATACCAATATTGAAAGATCTGATAAAAATAGAAAATCTAAAACACCTGTGGTCCCAAACATATCAGTTAAGGGATGCTCAACTTAAATAAAGCGATGTGGGCAAATGGTCCAGAGTTGCAGCATTACTCCACCATCCTCAGCGCATTAACCAATCTCTGACTCCACAGCTGCCCCAGTGGGTTTATCCCTCTGCTTTCAGGACTAGGAATGGAATCCATGAACATACATGTATCCCTCATGCAGCGCAAAAAACATAAGTAGCACAACATAACTTGGTTATACATTTCATTCATAGGAACTTGGTCACACACCAAGTCATACACACCGAGATTCAAGAGAGATTGAGAAATGTACTCTGTTGCTGGCTGCCATGTGCTATCATCAAGGAGAGGAGGATGGCTTTGGTGGCTGTCTAGCAGGCTGTGCTACAAGGGACAAAGGGGAGAGAGGCACAAGATGACAAAGGGGCAGACGGGGTCAGAAAGGTCTGCTGAAAGCAAAGAGATGCGATGCTAGTGTTATAAAAGTTAAGGGCTCGATTAATGAGTATTTGCTCACAGAAAAGGCTTTGATCAGGGTAGATACAAGCCAGCGTTCCCCCATGATTCTTTCATTTATCAATGTCCTGGTTTACCAACCACCCAAATTTTGCATGAAGACATATCCCTGTCCCTTAGGAGGGAAATACAGGCTTCTGTGTACCTTAGGAGGCACAGAGGTTACGTCACCAGCACACGTGTGTTTGTAAATGCATCTCAGCCAAGTGACAGAGAATACAGTCACTCTCCCAGCGGCAGAGTCCTACCAGCAGGTTCCAGGAAGGGCATCGATCTTCCACGGACATGGGTCTCCCTCATGACTTTGTGGGCCCCGAGATCTGCCGCTGAAATCCAGGAGTGCAAGTTTTGTCTGTGCTTGAAAACACAGAGGCCAAAGACTCAACACCTGCTGTCGGAGATGAGTCAACATACAAGAACAGGACTCAAGTCCAGGGAGGTCAGGAGTGAGGAAAGGCAGCTTAGAAACCTCTCTCACATCCCCCTCCTCAGCCCCAAACAAGAGCATCTGCACAGTAAGGCAGGGATGCTCTTTCTCCCCGCAACTCTCTAAGGAAGTTCTCTTTATAGAACTGATGAGGACACAGAGCCCAGGAAAGTGGGGGGGGGGGGGGTTGGCGGCAGCACCTGCGGCCAGGGCTCCAATCCAGACCCACCTGAGAGACACATGCACACGCCTTCCCCACACTCTTCTGCATTCACTCATTGGTACATTTCTCCCTCAGATTCAGCCGAATTCTAAATTTGATCAATGAAATAGTTTGAGGACATTTGACTACATCATACTTATATGTAAAGACATATATGTCATCTAAAATGATTTTCTTTCATAACCCATCTAAATTTGCATATAAGCCATCATTATATTCTATCAAAAGTACATCAGAAAATTCTGATATTCTTAATCTTGGAAAATGGCCTTACAGCAGCTTTCGTGTCTGTAGCCTTTGTCTTCAGGTCTTTAGTGTCTGTGTCTTTATGGTTTGCTATCCATGCTATCCATGTTGGTCAAGTTCATGTTACTAAAACACATATCTGAGACAACCAACTTAACAGGAGAAAGGGCTGATTCCAGCTCACAGTTCAGCAGTGTCAGTCGATGATTGGGAAGCTCTGTTGCTGTGGCCGTGGCAGCACATCAGAGAAGTAGAGTGCGGCCAAGCAAGACCTCTCACCTCTTGGCTAGCAAGTGAAAGGAAGGAAAAGGAAGGCCTGGGTCCTACCATTGCCCTGCAGGGCCCACCCCAAAGGCCTAAAGACCTCCTGCTAGATCACACCTCTTAAAGTTCCTACCAACAGCACCAAACTGAGGACAAAGCCTTGAATACACAGATCTTTGTGAGACATTTAAGACCTAAACTATAGCACGATCATTTTTTTAATGACAGAAAAAAACTCTTTAAGGATTTTAAGGAGTATGAAAAATAAAATTAAGCCATATTAGTGGTCCTTATTTAATTGATTAATGATAATCATTACCAATTGATTAATAATTTAAAAGTACTATTAATAATCACTTATCAATTAAGTAATAGAGTAAAACTTGAAATGTTTTAAAATATGGAGTCCCAATATAATAAACATCAAACCTAACGGGTGTAGTTGGGTGAATCAGGCTAATGGAGACTTGCCTGGTTCTTCAGAGAACAGCAGGACCAAATGTTGCTTGCTATGATTCAGATGTGATTTGTTCCCCACGGATTTCACATGCTAGAAGCATGGCCCCTTGTTGCCAATGTAAAGAGGAAGTGGGGACCTTTAGAAGTGGGATCTAATGAGAGGTCGCCAGGAGGACTACTCTCAGAAGGGACTGTGTGGGTAGTTTTCTTGGGACTCCAGTTAGTTCTTGCAAGAAAGTTGTTATAAAAATACAAGTCTAGCCAGGTGTGGTGGTGTATGCCTATAATCCCAGGACTTAGGAGGCTAAGACAGGAGGATCACAGGTTAGAGCCCAGCCTCAGCAATGTAGCAAGGTCCTCAGCAACTTAGTGAGATTCTGTTTCAAAAATAAAATAGGGCTGAGGGTATAGTTCAGAGGTAGAACACACCAGAGTTCAAACCCCAGCACCACACACAAAGTCAATACGCCCCACCCTGTACTCTGGTTGCCTGTGCCACCATGTGATCTCTCCCTCCCACATGCTCTATGATGCTATATCCCATGGAGTGACAGCCAGGGGGCTTCACTAGATGCAGAATCAACGGGCCATCTCATCTTGAACTTTTGGTCTCTGAAACTATGAACCAAACAAACCTCTTTTCTTCACAAATGACCCAGCCTCAGGTATTTTATTATGGCCATGGGAAGTGGACTAATACATTGCTTAAGTCAATCTCTTGAGTAGCTCTTCCAGATCCCGAACTTCCCACTATGAGGATTTCTGGGACTTATACAAGCATAACTAAGGGAAGGTTTTTGCACAGGAAAGGCAGATTCAACCAGAAGAATAACATAACTTTATCTTAAAATAAACCAGCATCTTTTCTGCCTCTTAGTCACATCAGCATAGCAAGGATGCCCACGTTCCCATCTGTGCTGTGCTCTGGGCCCGAAGCTTTATACTGATGGTGCTCTGAGCATGGAGCTGTCATAGGACCATCTTTACACACACACACACACACACACACACACACACACACACACCCCTTAGATGAGTTTTCCTACCCTTCTTTGGCAAAGACAGGGATTTTCAAAGAGGCTTTCATTTTTACTTCTCTACATAAAAAGTGGAATGAAAAGCATTGAGTTGACATCCCGGCATGTAGTTTCATTGGCAAGTGACCATCCAGGAAAAAATACCTTAGAAATGTGTTTTTACAGAAATTCTATCATATTCCCACAATCAGAAAATTATGATCTAGTGAAAAATAATAGCATTTTCAGTAGTTAATGTGTAGATTTCAACTTATTTTTTCCAATACACAGAGGTATAAACATAGACTAAGCCATAAAACTGAGCATTTGTTTTCACTGCTGTAAACAAAACAGAAAAGGGTGCTTTTCTAGTTATTTTTCCCCTCAGAGATTCAAAATTTAAATTTGCATTATGAAGAATAAGAACATAAATGTTAGAAACATTTTCCTTACTTTTACTCACAGGTAAACAAAGATGTCGAGATTAAAGTGCTTTCCCCCACAAACATACTAAAAACTAAGATACTGTAAACAAGCTCCTAGATAAGCCATTGTGTTTGATCACTTCTGAGCTTCAGATATGATTTTTTGATTTAAATTTACGTAAGCTAGAATTAATTTGATCCTTCAAATGTAACTTTGTTTAGCACCTGTACTTTTAAATTTGTGTCCAAAGACATTTCAAAGAGAGCTTAAGCCACAGCAATGGGCTGGGAAGTACAGACAACACAGCTTCTAAGCATCTAAGAGTTTTATGTGTTTCTTTTTAAATAACAAAAGCTGATTGATCCTGAAGAAAGTGAAAACAGGAGTCTTAGAGGGAATGTTAATGCATGCATATTTTTGGTACATTAAAGTCTCCGATGTGCTAACTCCAGTACTGTTTGCTTTTTGTATATAACAGGATTGCTGTGTTAAGGGAAAAACAGAAGATATTTTCTGAGTGCCAAAAAATACTTATTCACGAAGTCTAAAATGCCATTATTAGTAGTAATTCTTACGCTTACCATCTGTGAATAGCGTCTTAGGTGAGGAAACTATTTTGGGTCAACCGTAGGCCAAAAATAATGAGCTGGCCTCCTCTCCTGCCTTTGTATATTGAGTCAGACAGCTGCCAATTAATAAAACTGATTTTATTTTATTTTGCTCCTGGGATAGGTTTCAGAAAATGAACACAAACAGTTGTTGGTGTGCTTCACAAAATTTCCAATGGAGAGAATATATTTCTCCTAAGTTTAAAGGCTGACTGCACTTAGTAACCAAACAATTACGAGAAGCTGCCGGTGTGTTTCTGTGGTTTGGTGAAAGGGCCAAGTCGGAAGGAAAAGACATTCCCAACATTTTCTAAAGCAAGATAAATACAGAAACGAAATGTAGATGAAAGATGGAACTGCTCTCTATAGCTTCTGCCAGATTCCTCGACTTTTTGGCATCCTGATTGAATTTGGCAAATATAACCAGTAGCAGTCTTTTCCACTAAAAGGAGCAGCGCATACTTGATTTTACCATACTGTTTGTGCCTTTTTGACCCTTCCAAATGGTCTCTCTTGTTTAGAAAGTGATTCTTTCTGCAGTGCTGTCTACAATTTCATTTATTTGAAGTGGATCATTTATCACCAAAAGAAAGTTGTGGGACATAGCTTCTATAGAACAGCACTAAGGGACCTGCAGCTCAGCAAGAAAATGTCTTTCTTTGAGACTGAAAGACTCTGAAATGTGCCAACATCATCTTATGCCTTGATATCCAAACCTACTTAAATGGGTGGAATCCTGGACTGTATAATTCAGACAAGATAAGCTGCCTGGAACTGTCATTTTCTTTTACTTATGAGAAAAAATTGTAATGTAGCCCAACATTCCTAATTTTGATAACATGATGATGTTAAGGAAAAGAATAAGTCTCCCGTTCAAGATCATATTTTCATGGATTCCAGCACTTTTTAACCTGGAATCGTTTTCTTAGCTGTCAGTGATTCTAGAGAAAACTTACAATGCTCAGCAACAAGAAGCAGGGTTTCACTCAATCCAGGAAAGAGCAACTCATACCTGATGTGCCCTTTATGCAACTCAGATGGAAATGGCTTTTTAAAAACTCTTTTACTTGGTTCCCTCTAAGCTAAACAAAAATAAAAATGAGGGGTGTTCATGTATAAAATTTTTAGTGCAATCTGATGGATAGATTTTTCGTTCTTAAATGGTCCAAAACCCAGGCAGGCTTTGCATAGCTAACAGTGATTTAGATACATTATCGTTCTTACTCTTTGCTCTGTAGTGTACTTTCTTAAGCATTAAGTAGCAGCTAATTTAAAGCAAGGGGAAAACATTAGCATTTTGTGAGTACCAAATAAATCTTGTGGTTTCAAACCTGAAATTTGGAGCCAACAGTGACAGATATAAAAAGGAGTGTCTGTAATTTGCCAAATTAAAAATTCCTAAACCAACATGTGAATGCTTCACAGGTTTATATGTGCATAACTGAAGGCAGTTTTGCATACATTTTAAATGGTGGGGTGTCTTTTCTTAAGCCCAGGCTGACAATATAATAGCACACTTTATACAATCACAAGGAATTTGACAGAAAGAGAAAAAAGGAACCAACTGTTATTCTGTTTAAATTTCAGACTGTTAAATCCATACCTGCAGTTGGCAAGAGCTAAGTCTGGAGTATCTTCAATAAAAATTACAAATAATTACCTTTCACATTTTACAATTTACATCCATTTAAGTTACAAGGCTTGCCTTATGCAAGAGTTCTTTTAAAAGTAAAATAATAATAATAAATAAATATTAGCAAAAGCTATCAGCTTAGAATTTGTCATTTTAACAAATAGGGCAGAAGATTCTAGAATTTAAATATTATGTAAAATTGCCTCTCTTCATCTTTAAAAGACTTGCAATAGATTCTGGAAACTATATATATAAAACTCCCTAAATAACAGCATGACAAAAATATAGTGAATGTCAACTGACCTAAGAATTTTCCATGTCAGTCGGCTAGAAATTCACATCCTGGTTTCTCACCTTAGTGCCCATCCTGCAGCGCCTCTATCTTCCTAGCTCAGGAGGAATGCTCTGCAAGCCTGTGCTTCACACCCACCCACCCCGCCCCCGGGCTTTTCGAAGTCCTTCTGTAAAGTAGCACACTGCCTTCTTGTCCACAGCTGATTGGATGAGGAGTGGGTACTTTTCCTAGACTGGACCAATCAGATTCCCTTCTTTGAGATTTTTTTTTTTATTGTAAGTGGGAGGGGAAAAAGTGGCCTCCTTGGTGACTGGATATGTAAATGCAGAAGCAGTCAAGAAAACTGTGAAAACAGAGAACGCCAACTGACAGAGATAGGATAAAATGAAACAGCTAAGAGAGGCAGAGAGATGACAGATGCAAGACTTTTGAGTGTTCTTGTTCCAGCACCTTCTTAGGGCTCTGCTGCTTTCTGGCTCATGAGAATGCTCTTTGATGTCTAAGCCTATTGTAGTTCTTTCTGTTGCCTGCCATTTACTGAATCCTAGTAGATCCTGCATTGTGCCATGGGTCTTGGATACACCAGCTAGACTGTTGAGCTAAAGCTTCCCAACTTTTGAAATGGAGACAGACACATCTGTATCACAAGGCCACTGTGAAGGCTGATGAGATACGAGGTAAAGCACCCAGCCCAATGGCAAACACCCCATGACTGACTGCAAAAGATTGTCCTGCAATGCGTATTTTATAAAACAGACATCATACATTTATCTTAAGTACTGGCTAAAGAAAAGCACTGAGCCAAGCAGGGCGGCATATGCTTGTAATCTCAGTACTTGGGAGGCTGAGACAGGAGAATTGCAGATCAAAGCCAGCCTCAGCAACTTAGCAAGGCTCCCAGCAACTTGGTGAAACGCTGTTTTCAAATAAAAAGTAAAATAGAGATGGCAATGAAGCTCAAAGGTAGCTTGCCCCTGGGTTCAATCCCCAGTATGGAAGGAAGGAAGGAAGGAAGGAAGGAAGGAAGGAAGGAAGGAAGGAAGGGAGGGAGGGGAAGGGAAAACTATTAAATAAGCATTGCATTTTCTTATTAAGTTTAATATTCTAATTGCTAATTATTCATGTAATGGGTGACTCCAAATTATTGGGTGAAATATAAGTAAAACTATACTTCTGGCAACTGTTATCCTTGTGGCTATTCCCCTCTTGATGGTAAGAACCTTGTTTAAAAAGAGGTGTGTGTGTGTGTGTGTGTGTGTGTGTGTGTGTGTGTGTGCATGTGTGTGAATGGGCCCTAGTGCTTCTTGCTTCTGTATCCTCTCATCCATTTGGCACAGATTCTGCTCAGGCCCCATGTTCTCGCGCTCCGACGGCTCCACAGCCTCCCGGGCACATCTGCTTCTGCTCTCCTGACCCACTCCCCGCACACCTTCAAGAGTGATCTTCTAAAACACAAGTGGGAGCATGTCACTGTCCTAATTAAACTGTTTCAATGACGTCTCAGCACTCTAGAGTAACGGCACAATTCCTTACTGCGGCCTGGAAGTCCTCATGCCTTGGACCTGCCCAGCTCTCCAAACACACCTTGTGTCATTTTCCTGTTTCCTCACTCACCCTCAAATACCCTGACCTTCTCCTAAGTCCTCTGAAACTCTAAACATCCTCCCACCCCGTGGCCTCTGCACACACATCTACTCTGTCTGCATACTTTTCTGGCTCCAGCCCTTAGGTCTTCGCGTAGACGCATCTCCTCCAGGATGCCTTCTCTGGCCTCCTGCTCTGAAGCATGCTGTTCTCCATTAGTCTTCATTCTACCCTATCTGTTTTCTTCATAATATTCAGCACACATGCTAATTATTTTGTCCATGTACTTGTTTTTGACCAGGTTCTTCTTACAGTGCTGAAGAGGATTATGAGAACCTTGAGCCTACTTTCTTCTGAATTTTTCAGGTGGCAAACAGAAGGGTAGGTTGAGAATCTTTGTGCCATATACCTGTGATTTCAGTACATTTTCAGCTAATATCTGGAAAGGTAGTGAGGTGGAATTGCCCCTTTTCACAAGTAGTTTCTGCTACTCTAGCACTTGCAGGATCACTGTCTGAGTCAGCGTTCATACTGCTATAATCTATAAGACAACATAGACGAAGGAAGATTCACTTGCTCACAGTTTCACTGGAGATTTTTGGGTTCAGTCCATGTAAGGACATGGAACACAGATCTCATGGAATGGTGGCAGGAAGGAGGGAGGGGAAGAGAGAGAGAGAGAGAGAGAGAGAGAGAGAGAGAGAGAGAGAGAGAGAGAGAGAGAGAGA
>PVLC010047466.1:0-11079 GCA_004027655.1 Graphiurus murinus
TAGCTAGTGGAAGATGGATTGCTAGAGAGAGGGGTTATTGGGAGTCTGTTGGAAAGGCACTATTTGGAAAGATGACTTCTGTGCTGTGTTTGTTACTGCTTGTGTAGTGCCCTTGATCCCAGAGAGGGAGAGAGATAATAAAGAGAGGTTCGAACCAGCAACATTCAGGCAGCGTCTTTATTGGGGCCTCATGGTTGAGGGTTCAGCCTGGGGCACCCGAAATATACTAAATTCCATGAAGCTCAAATTCTGTCACAGAGCCAAGGGTATTGGCACATGTCTGTAATCCTAGTACTTGGGAGGCAGAGATAGCAACATCTCAGATTTGAGTCCAGCCTCAGCAATTAGAAAGGCCCTCAGCAAATTAGTGAGACTATTTCAAAATAGAAAGGGCCAGGGGTGTAGTTCAGTTGTAGAATACCCCCTGGGTTCAAGGGTTCAATCCTCAGGACCACACACACACACACACACACAGTATATATACATATATGTACATATATTATGTGGCATATTATATAACATAATATTTATATTGTGGGAGTCAAGACAAAATACACAAATATAAAATCAGAATTCACATAGTCAAAAGCAATGGTATAAATGTTAAGCTCAGCTAAATAATCAATAAAGAGTATTCTAGAAATGTTGATCACCTCTGCAATGATATCATGCCCAAATTCCTGGGATCTGTTAATTATACCTTATTTGAGGGGAAAAATAAAATGCCTTGGCTGGTGTGATAAAATTAATGATCTTGAGCTAGAGAGATTATCCTGGATTACTCTAGAAGGCCCCAAATGCCATGTTCCCCATGTTGATGTGAGGCAGAGGATGAGTGACACGGAAAGAGGAGGAAGGGGCAGTGAGAACACCGAGGCCCAGAGTAGAGTGCTGGGACTCAGTCAGGGAACACCAGCACTCATGCCCTGCGGCCTCTGGTGGGGTCACCATGACTCCTGCCCAGGGAGGCTGCACTGGACTCCTAGCTCCAGATCTGTAAGAAAATGAAAGAGGACAGAAGAAGGAAGAAAGGAAGGAAGGAAGGGAAGGAGTTTTTGCTGTAAAAGTTTATTTAGCTGTATATTTATGATTTGTGCAATTCTCTAAACATGTGCTATACTTTAATACAAATTTACCTTAAAGTGCTACAAGAAACTTAAGAACTAGAAACTATTTACTGGATTATCAATGGAAATGTACGAGAGACCCTTAGCCACACATAGTTTAGTGGCCTGTTAGTGGCAAAACCCAAAATGTTCTGGGATGAAATCAGAAATAAAGGGAAGACCACAGAAAAGTCACCTTCATTCAGCCCTGGCAGCAGAGGACACACTGAAGAAGAGTGTGCTTTGGGTTCCCGGGGAAAGTCGTTTTATAAATGCCCAGTAGGGAATTTCACTTATATGTTTTTTTAAATTTTTCCTGTTTAATGAATGCCTGTTCCTTTATGTGGTAACTTTTTTGTATTTTATAAGCTGAGGGGTTTTTTTCTTGTTTTTCTTTTCTTTTCTTTTCTTTTTTATCACCCACCTTGTGTACAGCTCAGGAATCTATTGTTCTCAAAATATTCACAAACATCCTGTTAATATCTGTTCTATTATTTCAAAAAGTACTAATGTCTTATTTGTAAAATAGCAATTTGCAAGTTCACTGTGTATTCCTATTTTAAAGCTTAATACAAGACTTTTGTTTTTCTAGCTTCTTGCACCTCTTTGAAATCAATTTGTGTATTAAAATAGTGGCAGGTGCAAGCAATTTTGTTGTTTTTTGTATACTCAGGTTGTTGAAATTGTAAATCCCCCCTATTGCCAACAAATCCTCTGGCACTGGTTTATTTTCTTCAATTTTTGTCATTAAATAATATTTATATATATTTTTTATGATGTTCATTCTTATAAATATTCATAACACTTGTTTTTATTTTACCTCAGCAATAATTATCTATGTCTAATAAATGTAATAATCTCAATGATAGTTTCTTTCTTATTTATTTTTGCAAAGTGCCTGATTCTTGAGTAGGACAAGAGTGGAAGCTGAGGGGTCTTTCAATTGTACAAATATATACACAAAAGCCAGAGGCTCAGTAACTTAGTGAGATTCTCAGCAACTTAGTGAGACTCTTTAGGCTGAGGATATAGCTCAGAGGTAGAATGCTCCTGGATTCAATCTTATTAGTGCAAAATAAATAAATGAAATGATAAATATAGTTGCAAGTTTGGGAGCACAGGTTCCAACAGAAACCAGAAAACCATAAAGTGTCTCATTAGGGTGGGTTGAGAAGGCCCTTCTGAGAGTAAAGGAAGTTCACGTGGGTTCTACAGGTGGTTTGTCAAGAGTTGTTATTGGACGAACCAGTAACAATTGTTATTGGACGAACCCGCTTCTAGAGCTCATTGATCCCGCTCAGACCACATCACAGGGTGGCCACAACACTGTGCTAAGAGTTTGGTTTAAACAACCCAGGACATTTTCTCTTAACAAGTAGCCTTCTCCTGGCCCCTGAGCACCAGGTGGCTCCTGGGCCACACAGTGGGGTCCTGGCTGTCACCTTCTATTCTCATCTTCCTAAGGCCCCATCTCTTAATGTCATCGCACTGATGATTAGATTTTAACAAGTGAATTTGGAGGTGCAGCAGCATTGCCATGCCAGCCCGGAAGGTGTGTCAAGAGTGGCCTCTCGGGCATTTCCTTCAAGGATGCCCCTGTGTGCCCCAGGACATCCAGGAGTGTGCCCAATTTGCTGAAGCCAAGCTGATTTGGGCACCGAGTGCAATGTCAACATGATTTACATTATGATGTGAGATGATAATGCACCGATAAAAGCACATTAAAATAAAAAAGCATTGCGGTATATAATTCATAATCACTATTGATTAGAGGTGATCTGCCAGGGATGGTACCATCCCTTGTACAGAGAGTGAGGATATAATTACACTGTTTACTCAGATCACAAAACTTAGGGGAGTGGACCGAATGCTGGGGAGAGAGGCACAGAGTGCCATGGGGACTCTTCTTGCTGTAAGTTCAGACGTTTCCATATTAAATAGGTCTAGTTCTGCCATGGAGAGTGTGAAAAACTTACACCAGGAAAATAGGAGAGGGAGACTGTTCTCCTCAAGGATCCAATGTTCCTAAGCAAAGCAGAGTGAATTCTCAAGTGACTGGAGGGCGCTAAAGGACTCTCGGGAGGTAGAAAGAGGGATTCGAATGTGATCATGGGGAATTACCCACACCCATGCTTTAATCTAGTGCTTTCTGTGCATTGGTATGTAATTATTATTTTATTTACAGATTACAAAAGGTAATCTCCATCTAGCTAAATTTTTTGGAAAAATATAGAATGATTTTAAAACATGTCATCTGACTAGGCTGTCATGGATGAGAAATGTAATCTATCTTACACATTTGGTTGCCACTGGATTGATTCTAACGTGCTATAGGATTTAACTAATTTATTTTGCTAAAGCTGAGTGTATGTAGTTCATTACAGTAACAACTTTTAGAATTCTTCTGACACTTTAACTTACAACTGATATATAACAAAAATGAAAGAAGAATGTGGCTATATTGAGACACTTATGATAATCAATGAAATAATGACAACTCACACTACATTTTTCACCTGTTTTAAGTGATGTGACTATTGTTTCTGCATGAGTGTATGTTTATTCAAATCCAGTATTTAATGTTGACTTGTTTAAAACACTGAGAGAGATTCGGTAACCTTTTAAAACCACTCAGTATCCTTTCTGTTCCCAGAAAAGGGTCTTTTTTGCTCTGTCATGAGGTAATAGGGTCTGGAGAAAGAAAGGTCATGACTTGGGGCTGCAGAAAAAGAAGACAAATGATTTATCAAAACATATGACATCTTTTCTGTGCTAGCTATTAGCCGGCAATTTCTTAGAAACCATCCAAAGCATGTAGCTTATTTATTTTGAATTCTTCTTTGGTGATAAACAGAATGTTAATGGTAATTGAAAGAAATACCTGTGACTCTATATTGAAAGTAACAAATGAGCTAAGGACAACTCAAAAAATGTCATGACTTTACCCTTTCACCCTACAAGCTGCTTTTTGAAAGAATGGATTACCTCCTTCACATTTTGCTGAACTTTCACTTCTGTCCTATTAAATATCCTATTTGTGGGTTCTATCACATTAAGTTCATTTTTCCCATCAAGTTAAGTTAGAAAAAAAGCTCATGTTCTTCTAGAAAATAACATGTTTAAAATAAGCTAATGAGATTTTCAAAAATTAATCATGGAAGAAGGTGTCAGGGAGGGAAATAAAATGATTCGAGTCATAAGTGGGTGGAAGAGAAACCCAAAGATTTTCTAGCGGGAAGCAGTGAGCTGGAGCCATGGGTCCCACAGAGAAGGGGAGGCTGTTAGCCTGCAAGGCCAGAGCCTCAGTCGATGTGCACTTCCTCCTCCTGAGGAAGATCACAGTGATCTTTTACTCGCGACCTTCACTTCAGGGAACAAATTGAGCATCGCTCCCCATCCTGCAGTCTCCTGGGTGTCTAGCTAGTTTTCAGTTAGCTGTACCTTTAGGAATTAAATATTAAAAATTAAACAAAACTGCTATTATATTTCCTAATTCAGTATCTGAATGATGATTATTTAAAGCAGAAATAAAAAATGCCCTGAGAAGAATTTTTAAAATCAACAAGTAAAATTTATTTGGCTCAAAAGTGATATCCATGGTGGGCATAGGGAGGTAGGAAAGGAAATACAATTTGAGGTTTTACATATTATGTATCAAGTATGTTTTATTCATTTATTAGCTTCATAATATTAGATAATATTTCATTTCTAAGTATTGAGAAAGTTTATTCATTTCTAAGTATTGAATAGCTACTTGTAGACATGGTTAACCATCTTCCTACACATGATTTCAGGATATTTTCATAGCTGGAATTCTCTTTTATAATGTCATATATTATTAAGAAAAATTTGTGTTACCATCTTCATTCTCCACCGCCTCCCTAAAGGGAAGGTTGAACTCTCTTTAACATCTGAAGACCTGCCGAAGGAGCTGGCACCGCCTTATCTCAAAGCCTGTGAAAGCACTTGACTTCTAGAGGCCAAAGCCAAGAGTGTTCTAAGCCATTTTTGATATTTTTATGGGTGTTTTACACTTATACATCATAGTGAGATTCAAAATGATACAAATATACATGCACACAGACCTTGGAGTATTTCACCCCACACCCCACCTCATTCCTCCCTCCTCCCTCCCTATACAGTGTGAGTGAGATTAGAAGTGATACTTCATATATGGACATAACATTTAATGATTCCCCTCCCCTTCTCCTCACTCCATCGCCTTCTCCTATCCTACTGGTCTCTCTCTTCATTTATCTGAATTCCGTTTTGTTGCCTATTTTGTCTCTAGCTTCCACATATGAGGGAAAACATATGACCCTTGACTTTCTGATCTCAACTAGAATAATATTCTCTAGTTCCATCCATTTTCCTGCAAATGACATAATTATGTTCTTTATAGCTGAGTAGAATTCCATTGTGTGACAATACTACATTTTAAATTATTTATCAAAAGCAATATTGCATTTACACTTTGGACAATCTGAAGTACTACCCATCAGTGAATTTCAGTAACTATATTTGAAGGATATACCAGTAGTTATTACTGGATAATGTAAACAATGAACTATTACTTTCCCCAAAACTGTTTGACTGATCAACAAAAAAGTATTCAGAGAAGCAGAAAGAGAGACAGAACAGAGACAGAGACAAAGACAGTGATTGAAAGCTTATCCAAGCCCATACTATGCATTTTCTTTTAAGATAGTTAAACCAAAGTTTGAGTTGATTTGATATAAGCCTTATTAAATTGAATGATAGACTAAGAAAATTCAAATAAAGTGTAGGGGCTAAGACATTATAAAGATTCACACCCTATTTCAAATAGCTTTTAATCTACCACCTGTACAAAAAAAACTTTTATATATATATTTTTTGCAAATTGTGGAAGAACTGCATTTTATAGCTAGAAAAGCATCCGGCAGCAAAAAATGCTTAGTTTTGAGAGAAAGAAAAACATTCTTCACAAATAATTCCATTAGGCAGATTTTGATAGCTCCCTACCACTCTGAAAGGCTTTCTATACAAACATATTTGATCCGCCTTTATAACAGACACAGGTACTGTTTAGAAATCAGAGTTATTTTACTCTAAAAAAATTACCAATCCATACTCTTAAGTAAACTGTTTGCAACCTCTCTCAGTATGTGGCCAGAGCAAAGGAAAACAGATAAACATGTCTTAAAATCTCGGTCAATGTGTAAAATCTCTGTAAATCTTTCATGGGTATCTGGAGCCTCATGGAGCCTCAACTATTTCTCTCTCTCTCTCTCTCTCTCTCTCTCTCTCTCTCTTTCCCTTTAGTACTGTGGAAGCACGATTTTGGTAGTTTTTGCCACATTTATCCAAAAAATAGCATACATATTTTATTCTGATTTCAAAATAATCTTTCATCTTTTGTTTTTGCAAATTTCTTAAGTGGAAATCCCAATAGAAAGCAGGGTTAGCAGCAAGTGGTTGGGGACTGATTCCTTCAGTATAGACAGAGGCTTTATGCCATGGATCATCTAGTAAATTTCACAGGTACCTACCACGTGGTACCTGTGTGAAATTCATTCACAGTGATTTTCCACAGACTGAAAGAACATTTGAATTATAATTTTTTTTGCTACATCTGTAGTTCACATTTTTATTTTATGATATACATGTATCAGAATCCTCATTCTACATAAGTGCACAGAGGTATTTGCAGAGCTAGTAATGTATCAAGAATTAAAATTCAGTCTTGCTAATCCCCAGGTTATCAGAGTGAATCGTCCCTACTAGAAGCAAAAATAAGAGAGGAATGGAAGTTAATTTGACACTACGAATTTTAGTATATCTTTCTTAGTCAGACAACCAGTTTCCTTTGAAGGCCTAAAAAGGCAATTTGTATCTTTCATATCCTGGTTTTCTTATATTCCAATTAGTATGTCCTTCCAGATTTATGAAAGAATTTAGGAGTGACAAAGATGCTATATGTTCAGGTTCTGAATACCTGGAAAATGGAGTACTACCTCAATAAAAGCCAGGGCTATTTTTGGCAGTTTTAGCATAATCTTCCTGTGTGGCACGTTACGATTGATTTTCTTCAGGCACTCCGGGTGTTCATGTCATCAGTCAAAACTGCTTACGTGTAATAGGAGAGTTCCCTTAGAAACGCTGCCAGAGGAGACTGGTGACATCTCCAGGACTCCTCACTTGCTACTCCCAGGTAAAGAATGATAGGATCCCCAAATTGGATCAGGCACTTACTGCTTTCCTTGCATCAGGATTCAGCTCCTGAATTATTCTGGCCTCAACACTGACCAGAAGGTAAGGGGAGGTAAGCGGAGGAATGATACATTCCACGAGAATGTTCTTGATGGATATTGGTGCCCAGCGCTCTGATCAGCTTCATGGTGCACACAGACCAACCAAGGTGGTAAGAAGCACAGCCTGTTTATTCTGCACTCGGAATCAGGAAGGAATAAAAGCCTGAGCTGCTCTGGCAGAGCAAAACATAACCCAGTGCTAACGTTGTGATTCAAATGGTGTGTGCCAATGGAACCTTAGGGAGAAGAGAGGCTGATGCCGGCTTAGAGATTTTCAAGGAAAAAAATAAATAAAATGGAACTGTAGGACAGAACCAACTTTGGATGTTGAAAAATTCATAATTCTTGAAAAGTGGCCCATTCTCCTTGCCTCTCGCACTCACTACACATAAAAGTACATATTTTCCATCTTCCACTCTATCCCTCTACCACATCCCAAACATTTAATTATAAGCTAGATTTGGGATTTGGGGTGTGAAATATCATTTCTCTAGGAAGATCTTATCTGGTCCTCCAGTTGGGGTCTATCCTCAGTATGTTATCCTACCTCTGACTTTTCAAAGGATTGAATTCATAGTCATTCTATCTCCCAGCTACACCCCTAGCTCTATTATTATTATTATTATTATTATTATTATTAATATTTTATTTTTAACAGGATCTCGCCAGGTTGCTGGAATTCTTGCTATGTTCCTAAGGTTGTACTCAAACCTGCAATTCTCCTGTCTCAGTCTAGCAAATACTGGAATTACAGGCATGCATCCTCACATCTGGTTTCTCTCTGAATGTTAACGATTACATTTCAATGTCATCCCCTGGATGTATTCTGTACAAAACAGGGGCTACGTTTCTCATTGAAGTATACCCAGTGCCTGGGAGTTGCCATTGATGAATACACAAAGGCTTAAGAAGTCATATGTGCCGTCACTCTTCTTATGGAAAAATCCACCAAAGATAAATCACATGATATATTACAATCACACTTGAGGATTTCCACCTGAATGTCTTTCTGCACCGGGGGATAGGAGAAGGGACTGGACTGGACAAGGGATAATGTCTTCCAGAGGAGGGAAGAGCCAGCATCTGGGTGATCCAGTTATGGATGAGTTCATACCACACCCTGTCCCAGAGCAGAGCAGGTATTTAAAAGGTTAAAACAAGCAGCTCCCTACAGAGCCCAGTCTGTCCTGTACTCCAAGTGAACACTGAACACTGACTTGCAGAGTAGATGAACTGTCCTGTCCTTAAAGAGACAGAGAAACTAAAGAAACTTACCCATTCCCATAGTAGTCTTGGGCAATATCAGAACAAAGAACAGATTAAAGAACAAGACTGGGCTACTGATGAATTCAGTTACAAAAATGTTAAAACTTGTAGAAGGCCACAGACTTAAGAAAAGCTAAAAGAAACATTATCTTTTCAAGTAGATGCTGACAAAGTGGGCTATTAGCCTGAGAACTTAGCAACCTTTTTATAAAAGACCAGATAGGACAAACTCTAAGACCCCAGGTTCAGGAGGGAACAGTGTTTTCCTTTGAAACACTCCTCTGCATTTCTCTGCTGTGGCGCTTTTCTTGCGTTCTCTCTTCTGCTTCTACTAAATCCTTAAGCTTTGTGAAGGCCTGTCCTGGCTCTTTTTTTTTTTATTTTATTTTTTAAATTGGTGCATTGTAATCATACCTCTTTGTTAGGTACAAGCTGATAAAGGCACACATGCACACATTTCTCATTTAACCCTTCTCCAATTCCCACCCCACTCCGTCCTCCTCCCTCCTTCTCATGTTCAGTTTAGTGATTGACTTTGATGTGTTCATGAAAAGTACATCATGCACATTAGGGTGTCCCCCCTCCCCCATCACCTTCCCTTAAGTCAAATTCTTTGCTCACCTAAGGATTCTCCTTCTTCATCTGGAGTCCCTCTTATGTCCCATCAATAACAAGATTGTACTACAATTACCAACAGTTCTCCCCAACATATTCTTTTTTTTTTTTCAGTACTGGGATTGAACCCAGAGGCATTCTACCTTCCAGCTACACCCCCAGCCCTATTCTTTATTTTGAAACCAGGTCTCACTAAGTTGCGGAGTGCCTCACTAGGTAGCTGAGGCTGGCCGCGAACCCGGATCCTCCGGTCTCAGCCTCCCAAATGCTGGGATTACAAGCGTGGGCCCCATACCCAGCTCCAACATATTCTTATAATCTCATTTGATGCATCTATTTTATTCCACGAGTATAAAACCATATATCTTGTGGCACTTTGTTCGGAGGTAAGCTTTAAAACAAAAAAAACAGAATTTGCACACGTAAAAATCTAGATCATTCAAGACTTGAAAATGACTTGAAGCTAATAAGGAACAATGTGTACTTAAGGATTATACCCTCAAAGTAAATGGATTTTAGTGTCTTTTAGGTGAGTCTAGAGTAGCCTTGCAAAAATATTCCATTTTCTGTAGAGATACTTAAAATATTAAAAAAGAAATAACACAAGTAAGAAAATCAGTGGAACAAAGAAGGAAATTTCAAGGAAAAGAAAGAAAAAACTCAAGAACATAAAGAACTCAAACTTATCTAAATACAGAAACAATGTATGAATATACAGACATTTGCAAAGATTTTTCCTTTTATTTCATTCCTTCTGTTCTCAGAAATCTTCCCTTGATGGTGACGCTGAGTTCCATAGGGAGAATGCCATGTGCCACGTGTAGAAATCGCACTTGGAGAAAGATTTGGGATGTTAAGCCTCAGTAAAGAAACTCATATAACAGAGAAAGGGAGTATGAAGAGTCTGGTACTACAGGCTCACTTTCTGGGGATGATACAAATATTCACAAGTCTTTCTTATTTTCTCTCGGTTTTTTTTTTTGTTGTTGTTGTTGTTGTTGTTTTTTTTCAGTACTGGGGATTGAACTCAGGGGCATTCTACCTCCGAGCTATACCCCAGCCCTATTTTTTATTTTTGATTTTGAAACCGAGTCTCACTAAGTTGCGGAGTGCCTCACTAGGTAGCTGAGGCTGGCCGCGAACCCGGATCCTCCGGTCTCAGCCTCCCAAATGCTGGGATTACAAGCGTGCGCCACCATGCCGGGCTCTCGTTTCTTTTTTTACTTAGAAGTACATATCTGCCTCCAAACAGCAGTGCGCGGCTGCGCCTGCGGGTCACCTGAGCCACTCCCTGGCCCACATCGGTCACTCAGCAGAACTAGCACCTGGAGTGTGAAACGGGCCTCTCTGCTTAGTTTCTTCATACTTTCTCATGCCGGATTCCCATTCTGATCCAAACGTTTTTAAAAAGAAGCCCAACCAGAGGCATTTAGGCCTCTGGCTTTTTAGAAAATAGAAATAAAGAGCATGCTAGGAATTCAAACAGCTACCTAGAATCTACAGCTATATAAAGCATCATTTGCACATGTATTAGCCAAGATTCTTTTGGTTGTGAATGACTGAAACTACAGAGCTATAGCCGGGCGCACGCTTGTAATCCCAGCATTCGGGAGGTTGAGACAGGAGGATCCAGGTTCGCGGCCAGCCTCAGCTACCTAGTGAGGCACTCCGCAACTTAGTGAGACTCGGTTTCAAAATAAAGAATAAAAAAAAATAGGGCTGGGGGTATAGCTCAGAGGTAGAATGCCCCTGAGTTCAACCCCCAGTACCGCAAAAAAAAAAAAAAAAAAAAAAAAAAA
>PVLC010047467.1:0-11078 GCA_004027655.1 Graphiurus murinus
TCCTTAGCTTCTACATTAGTCATCTTGATTATTATGTGGCGTGGTGAACCTCTTCTTTGGTTTTGTCTAGAGGGGGTTCTATATGTTTCCTGCACCTGTGTGTCTACTTCTCTTTCTATATTTGGAAAATTCTCTGATATTATTTCTTTGAAAATGTTGTTTATTCCATTAGTTTCAACTTCTAATCCCTCTTCGATGCATATTACTCTTAGGTTAGCTCTTTTAACCTTGGTCCAGATCTCATCGATGTCCAATTTATACTGTCAAATTTTTTTTCTAGATTATGTACAATGGATTCATTTTTGGAATGGTCATCTTCTAGGAGTGATATTCTACTTTCATGTGGTCTAATCTACTGTTTCTAATTTGTATTAATGTCTTCACTTCTATTATTGCATCTCTCACATCCTTCACTTCCCTCAAGGCTTCTCTATGATTCCTGCTCGGGGCATCATATTCTTTATTTGTTCCTTTATTTCTTTCCAGCTCTCTCTGCATTCTTTCTGGAAGTTTTGTATAGTTTCTATTATTAAAGATCTGAATTATTCTTCTGGTAATCTCTGCCATTCAGTGTTGCTGAGTTCTGTTATTGTAGGATTGTGTTGACTCATTGTTTCTTTGCTATTTTTCCTTCCCATGGTTTCCCTGTTCTTAAATTTATATCTTTGCTGCTCTTGCACACTTTCTCTGAATTTACAGGTTTCTTATTTTTATTTTCTCTCTGTGAATGGTATCTTGTACTGAGTTGCAATTACTCTGGGACTTCTTCTGCCCACTCTATTGGTGGGTTTCAGGAGTTGACTTCTAGGGTCTAGCAAAAGCTAAGAAAGCAACCAATCCTCTGAACAAGCATAGATAAATCAGAGCAATGCAAAGTGAAAACAGAGTAAAAACAAAACAAAACACCTGGAAAACAAAAAAAAAAAAAGGAACAAAATTTTAAAATCCTGCAAATTTGTAAGAAGAGACCTGATTTGGCCTCTGTAGATCTTTTGGGTAGATCTCTGCGGCTGTGGGTGGCTGGCAAAATGGCAGCTGCCACTGCTGCTGCACATGCGCCAGCTCCTTTGTTCTCCATGGTCTGCTTTCTGGGTTCTGATCAGCTGCTTTTATAGCTTTGTTCACTTTTCTGCTGTTTTGCTTTTCTTTCCTTCTGTCCAGAAGCTGCTTTTGCAGCAGTTTTGATTCAAGCTCTGCAGTACAGTTGATCACTGCTCCAGCTCTGGAGGGAGAGGTGAGCTGAGGTGGCCCCGTGTGGGCTTAAGCAGGTCATACCAAGCCGTGTCGAAGGTGCCATGATATGCCACCTGGTTAGAATGTGGAGTTCAGGAGTCGCTTACTCCACCTCTGGTCACTGGGAATGCAGAAAGTCGTTATATATTTCTTTGTTAGTAGACCCCACGCCAGGGGCTGGTTCAATGGCGGCCACAACTCTGTGACATGGTACCACTGCTGCGCAGACGGGCTTCTTTGCTCTCCCTGGTCGACTTTTTGGATTCTGTTCAGTTGTACTTCAGTTTTTGTAGCATTGTTCACTTTTTCGTTGCTTTTTTTCTTCTGTCAAGAAGCTGCTTTTTTTTTTTTTTTTTTTTTTTTGTGCTACTGGGGATTGAACTCAGAGGCATTCTACCTCTGAGCTACACCCCCAGCCCTATTTTTTATTCTTTATTTTTTTAATTTTTTTTTTGTGTGTGTGGTACTGGGGATTGAACTCAGGGGCATTCTACCTCCGAACTATACCCCCAGCCCTATTTTTTATTCTTTATTTTTGAAGCAGGGTCTCACTAAGATGTGGAGTGCCTCACTAGGTAGCTGAGGCTGGCTGGGAACCTGGATCCTTCTGTCTCAGCCTCCTAAATGCTGGTATTACAAGCATGCACCACCACGCCTGGCTAAGAAGCTGCTTTTATGGCAGATTTGAGTCGAGCTACAGCTCCTGATGAGAGGTGTCTCAATCTGACACCATCTTCCTGGAAGTCCAGCTATCACTTCTTGAATGAAGCCTCTTTATATCTTCCAGTCACATTTCATCTTGTCTTCAGTGGATATTTATTTATTTATTTATTTATTTATTTATTTATTTATTTATTTATTTATTTATTTTTGCGGTACTGGGGATTGAACTCAGGGGCATTCTATCTCCGAGCTACACCCCCAGTCCTATTTTTTATTCTTTATTTTGAAACCGGGTCTCACTAAGTTGCCCGGTGATTGGCAAACCAATTAGAATCACTCCAGACCTCCGGAACCAAGTCATGAAAGCCAGGAGGGGCTGGAGTAACATATTCCAAACTCTGAAAGAAAAGAACTTGCAGCCAAGATTCTCCTACCCAGCAAAACTCTCTCTCAAAATTGACAGGGATATAAAAACCTTCCATGACAAACAGAAATTGAAAGCATTTATGTCTTTCAAACCAGCACTAGAGAAAATACTCAAAGAGATTAACTACAAAGAAGAACTAACAAGTAAACATCAGAACCAGAGAAACAATAATATCTAGGAATCAAACAACTAAGCAAAGAAGAACAAACACTAATATAATTCAAAGATAACAATCTTACAAATATTTTTTGGAAGAGTATATTTCCTCCAAATAGAGGTCAGAACACTGATTAAAACTGGCCTCACTAAGTAGCTGAGGCTGACCACGAACCTGCGATCCCCCTGTCTCAGCCTCCCAAGTACTGGGATTACAAGCGTGCACCACCACTCCCGGCTCAATGTGGACCTTTAAATATTGCACTTATCACTGTATTTTTAATATTTCTTTGCTGGGCATGGTGGTGCATGCTTGTGATCCCAGTACTTAGGAGGTGGAGACAGGAGGATCAAAGGTTAGAGGATGGCCTCAGCAAGTAGTGAGATTCTCATCAACCTAATGAGACCCTGTTTCGAAATAAAAAATAAATAATAGGCCTGGGGATGTAGGTAGGAGGTAGAATGCCCCTGGGTTCAATTTCTCCAGTACCACAAAAAACAAAACAAATATTTCTTTGCCTTTCTCCATATACAGACTGGATTCTTTTGTGTGTGTGTGTGTGTGTGTGTGTGTGTGTGTGTGTGTGTGTGTGTGTTACTGTGGATTGAGCCCAGGGGCATTCTACTTCCGAACTACACCCCCAGTCCTATCTTTTTTTTATTCTTCATTTTAAAACAGGGTCTCACTAAGTTGTAGAGAGCCTCAATAAGTAGCTGGTGCTGGCTATGAACCCAGATCCTCCGGTCTCAGCCTCTCAATTACTGGGATTACAAGCGTGCACCACCATGCCCGGTTCAGACTGGATTCTTTGAGGCAGAGTCTATGTGCCCTTTTCTCCTCCTCATTCTCTGTGTAAGCATCATATACAACACAGCTGAGTATATTAGAATTGGGGCTGGTGTTGTAGAACCCATACATAGTCTTCTCACTTTCTTCTCTAACATCTTGATCAAGGCCTATAAACATTTAAAGAACAATATTTTGTCGAGGAAACTCACAAGACACTGGAATGGTGATAATTGAAAAACAAAATATAATTCAAAGATAACAATCTTACAAATATTTTTTTGGAAGAGTATATTTCCTCCAAATAGAGGTCAGAACACTGATTAAAACTGGTAAGTAAATTAACATGTGGATTCAGGATAGAGTCAAGAGTCAAGAAGAGGAGCACTTATTTTTTGGTGGTTCTTTTTCTTCTTTTTTTTTTTTTTTTTAATACGGTACTGGGGATTGAACTCGGGGGCATTCTACCTCCGAGCTATACCCCCAGCCCTATTTTTTATTCTTTATTTTGAAACCGGGTCTCACTAAGTTGCGGAACGCCTCACTAGGTAGCTGAAGCTGGCCACAAATCTAGATTCTCGGGTTTCAGCCTCCCAAATGCTGGGATTACAAGCATGCGCCACCATGCCTGGCTTGTATTTTTTATTTTGAAACACCAAGTTGCTGAGGGCCTTACTAAGTTGCTGAGCCTGGCCTTGAATCTGTGATACTACTGTCTCAGCCTCCCAAGTACTGGGATTACAGGTGTGAGCTATGTTACCTGGCTTGCACTCAGATTAATTTCTGAGCACTCTAACTGGTTTGCTCATAGTGGTGTGCCCTTGCAATCCCAGCATTTGGAAGACTGAAACTGGAGGATCCGGGTTCGCGGCCAGCCTCTGCTATTTAGTGAGGCCCTCCGCAACTTATTGAGACCCTGTTTCAAAATAAAGAATAAAAAATAGGGCTGGGGGTATAGCTTGGAGGTAGAATGCCCTAGAGTTCAATTCCCAGTACAGCAAAACAAACAAACAAAATAAATAAATAAATAAAACAAAAAACAACAAAAAAAAAAACTCAGATTAGAGCTGGGTGTGATGGTGCATGCTTGTAATGCCCCTGGGTTCAATCCCCAGTATGACAGAAAACAAAAAACAAAAAACTCCCTCAGATTAGCTTTCATAGATTTTAGAATTAGTCTTAGATAGAGAATGGGAAATCTGACTACTTTTCTAATTCTCTTTATATGTGGTAAAATACTTGGAATCATATATAAAATGAGCCTTACTGAATAGACTCCTGATTTGAGTTTTGATCCACCATGGGAATGTCCAGATTGTTATCACACAAATTCTTGATCTCAGATAAATCTCTAAATACTTGGAACTGGAAGGAAGAGAGGGCAACTTCTGAATTCTTTGGCATTTAGAAGTTATTAGGGGTGTGTAGGGGTAAATTATTTCCATATAACATAATAAATACTTAGTACTTGTTTTGTACTAAAATTCTATTAAGCCGGCTATGGTGATGCATGCTTGTAATCCCAGTACTTGAGAGGCTGAGACAGGAGGATTGAAGGTTTGTGGCCAGTCTCAGCTGCTTAGTGAGGCCCTCCCAACTTAGTGAGACCCTGTTTCAAAATAAGAATTAAAAAAAAAAAAAAGAAATAGGAGCCAAGGGTGATGGTACATGCTTCTAATCCCAGTACTTGGGAGGCTGAGACAGGAGGATCACAGGTTGGCAGTCAGCCTCAGCTACTTAGGGAGGCCTTCTGCAACTTAGTGAGACCCTGTTTCAAAATAAAGAATAAAAAAAAAGTAGGACTGGAGGTTTAGCTAAGAGGTAGAATGCCCCTGGGTTCAATCCCCAGTACAACAACAAAAAAAATAGGGCTGGGAGTGTAGCTTGGAAGCAGAATGCCCCTGGGTTCAATTCTCAGTACTGCAAAAAGTTTTTTTCTATTAAATTATTTTTACATGTCTCCATTGATTGGCTCTTTGATGCCAGACTGAAATTTTAGACAATAATAAGGAAGTTAGAAGACATGGTTGACCCGGTCACGGGTGAATGATTCTTGTACTTCTACAGACAGGCTGTTATGCCATGCAGTTCTGCAGACAGGCTGTTGTCATAGCAACAAAGATAAGATGCTGAGACCAAGAGGGTCATAGATACCAGACTTACTGGGAGACCATGTAATCCCCTCACCCAGTTGATGACTAAGCTAGACCCTGATTTTTGATATTTTGTTCGGTGATGCCAGACTCAGACTGGCCTGTCTTTGTACAGATAAGGAACTAAGAACTAGACATAAACCCTGAATATCCAGGGGGTGGCAATGTCTCTCTTTCTGTTACTATGCAATAAACTTAGCTTTGCAATTGAGTTCCAACTCTTTATTTCTATACTGAGTTAGGAAAAGAACCCACGGATGGCCTTTCCCCCTTGCTGTAACATGACGATACTAGGTCCAGTGCATTTAGAGCTTTGCCAGATCTATTTAAATGCTACTGTGGCAAAAAAGATGATAATTAATTTTCACACACACACATAATTTATTTGTTTACTTATTTATTCTTGTACTGAGGATTGAACCCAGGGAGCATTCTACCTCTGAGCTACACCCCCAGCCCTATTTTTAATTTTGAAACAGGGTCTCACTAAGTTGTGGAGAGCCTCACAAAGTAGCTGAGGATGGCTGTGAACCTGTGATCCTCCTCTCAGCCTACCAAGTACTAGGATTACCAGCACCACCACATGTGTACTCTTTCTTCCTTTTGATTATCTCCTACATTTCTGTCTGGGTCACTGTTTAGCAATGTTCTTCAGGTGGCTTGTCTGAGGCTCTGAGGATCTCTCTACACTGTCAGCTCACATCACAGTGGGAGTCCAATTTTTTGGCCCATGTTTCTTTGTGCATTCATGGCCATTTCTCACAGCGCCTGTGGATACATTCCTTGCTATGTTTGATATAATAATTACTCCATTTCTGGACCCTGCCATCTTTCCTTATGAAGATGGCAGTGAGGGAAATATTTAACCATTGTTGAGTTCCTAGAAGTTGTCTTAAGTGATTGTGATATTAGAAAAAATATCATCTTTAACATTTCTTGTTGATGCTACAGACAAGAATTCAAACAAACACAGCACTGTGGATGTTTTGCTTACTAGTTTAATTAACTACCAACATGCAGCATTTTCCTTTTTTTTTTTTTTTTTTTGCGGTACTGGGGATGGAACTCAGGGGGCATTCTACCTCCGAGCTACACCCCCAGCCCTATTTTTTATTCTTTATTTTGAAACTGGGTCTCACTAAGTTGTGGACCGCCTCACTAGGTAGCTGAGGCTGGCTGTGAACCCGGATCCTCTGGTCTCAGCCTCCAAAATGCTGGGATTACAAGCGTGCGCCACCATGCCCAGCTCAGCATTTTCTTAATATGCTTCTTACCCATAGCCAAGTGATGATACTGAGTTTCTTACCAGGTCCCTGTCTTACAAGTCAAAGAATGAAATCTGTAGACACCAGGAAAGTGAAAGTAAGTTTATTTTAAAGGAGCAAGCAAACTGGGCATGGTGGAACCTGCTTGTAGTCCCAATACTTGGAAGGCTGAGACAGGAGGATCAGCCTCAGCAACTTGGTGAGATTCTGTTTAAAAAAAGAGAGAGAGAGAGAAAAGAAATTGGAGCCGGGCGTGGTGGCGCACCCTTGTAATCCCAGCATTTGGGAGTCTGAGACCAGAGGATCCGGGTTCGAGGCCAGCCTCAGCTACCTAGTGAGCACTCCGCAACTCAGTGAGACTTGGTTTCAAAATAAAGAATAAAAAATAGGGCTGGGGGTGTAGCTCGGAGTTAGAATGCCCCTGAGTTCAATCCCCAGCACCGCAAAAAAAAAAAAAAGAAAGAAATTGGGGGGCTGCAGTATATGGCTCAGAGGTAGAATGTCCCTGGGTTCCATCCCCAGTACCACACACACACACACACACACACACACACACACACACACAAGCAGATCACCCCTAGGGACCTTGGCAGGCTCCAGCATCCAGTGGGGCCTTCTGACCCTGCCTGAGTGTAGCTCATACACCATCAACTGCACACCGCTGTTCCCCTAAGTTCACTTGATTCACCAAAGAGAGTAGTAGAGTAAAAGCTCCCACACAGGGGTGGAGGTCCTGAGAGGTAGCTGATACTGGTGCTGAGCATAGGGTTTTATATATGTTTGAAGTCCATTTGTATAGAGATTAACCAATGAAGAAAGTCCCCATTTTCCATCTTGTTTTTCTTGACTTAGTTAATTTGTCATCTATGGCCTTTAATTCCCCAGAGTCATAAGACTATTTGTTCTGCATGTTTGTTCCCTGGTCTACACGTAGCAACAGTCCATGAGTCTAAGGTTGGTGCACACAGGTCTTTGGTTCTTGACATCTTGGCTCCACTCCTCCACATTTAATTGTTCTTGTTCTGTCCAATATTATATCCTTTCTTGTGCAAAGTGTTAGAATAAAAAATATTGACAAAGAGAATTCTAGACTGGACAGTAATATCCAATTCTGCATTCTGAGGAGGCCCCTTTCTTCGTAGGTTGACTATCAGGGTTTTATGATGCATACTTGGAAGAAAAGTACTCTGGAAATATGAGAAAATTTGGAATTGTTAGGAGTTCTTTATTGGAGGCTCTGGAGTGAGGAATTGTGGGAACAGTTGTAATGTGTGAAGAAAACAAATGAACAAGGAACAGGAGATTTTGAAGCAATATTGTTCCTGTTTTACCCTGCGGTGTATTCTACTCTTCAGTTATTCAAAGGAAGGAGCTGAAGTTATTTTAAAATTATTTTTTATTTTTAATCACATTAACCCGAAGTTGTATCACAAGGTGCTGGGCCTACTCATTTCAGCTAGTGCATGTGGTAACTATAAATTAAGCCTCATAGTTACTCTAGTCTTGTCAAAAGCTGTGTTCCATTAGGCTAGGGCACAATACAAAATTCTTGAATAGACAGACTTCAAAATGCCACAATGCCATTAATTTAATTTCTTTCTTTTCTTTTTTTTTTTTTTTTTTTGGTGTGTGTGTTAAATGTAATTCTTTGTAGCATTAACATGAGGTAATAATACCTGGAGGATGGTGGCCATAATAGTATCAGAGAGGAAGATTAGAGGACTATGAAGCGTAAAAACCTCTCTTTAAATATAGTCAAGGCTGAATCAGAGATGCAAATCAAAACTACCTTGAGATTTCACCTAACTCCAATCAGAATGGCAACCATCAAGAACACAAACAACAATAAATGCTGACAAGGGTGTGAAGAAGTAGGAACCCTAATACACTGTTTGTGGGATTGCAAATTAGTGCAACCACTTTGGAAAACAGTATGGAGGATCCTCAGACGAATGGGAATGAACCTACCATATGATCCACCAATACCACTTCTGGGTATCTACCCAAAAGAACGGAAACCAAACTATCAGACCAATGCATGTGTATCTATGTTTATAGCTGCACAATTTACAATTGCCAAACTATGGAACCAGCCAAGATGTCCATCAACAGATGAATGGATTAAAAAACTATGGGATATTTACACAATAGAATTTTACTCAGCCATAAAGAAGAACAAAATCATGTTATTTGCAAGGAAATGGATGGAACTGGAAAACATTATGTTAAGTGAGATTAGTCAGTCACAAAAAGTAAAAAATCATTTGCCCTCCCTAATATGTGGAAGCTAGGGAGAAAATGGGACATAAGAGGGACTCTAGATGAAGAAGGAGAATCCTTAGGTGAGCAAAGAATTTGACTTAACGGAATGTGATGGGGGGAGGGGGGACACCCTAGTGAGCATGATGTACTTTCATGAACACATCAAAGTCAATCACTAAACTGACCTTGAGAAGGAAGGAGGAGGAAGGAGTGGGGTGGGAATTGGGGAAGGGTCAAATGAGAAATGTGTACATGTATGCCTTTACCTATACCAGCTTGTACCTAACAAAGATGTACGATTACAAAGCTGACATGACATTGCCCACCTAGAGGCTTGCCAGCAGTTTAAGCATGGAAGGATATAGTATGTAAAGACAGCTGAGGTTTCCTGGATATAACTGTGGACACCTTGGGTTAATTCAAAATGATCTAACCAGAAATTACAGACCAGCTTGTTGCTAAAGAGCACTGAGAGTGGTATACAACAAGTGCATGAGTCACTTGGCAATAAGTAGCAAAGTGGTATTATGATTCCCATAATTTATATTAGGAATTCCTTGGGTTTTTATTAGTTTTGAGGAGTTGGTGTGGAAAACCTCATTATCCTTGATTTAACATGAGTTTAAAGGCTATGGTGGTTTGGATCTGGATTGTCACCCAAAATCTCATACGGACTTGATCCCCAGTGCAGCGACATCCTGGCATAGGACCCAGAAGTGACTGGATTACTCCATTGATAGTTGAATGGACCAGCAGGAGGTGGTGGGAAGCTAAGCCAGTAGGGCATGGTGGGGAGAAGTAGGTCACTGGGTGTGGGGGACCAGCCCTCTAGGCAGTGGGGTCAGGGGTCCTTCGATAGGTGTGGAATGAGATGAGGTCGCAAGAATGCAGTGAAGAAGCATATCTGTTTATTGCTTGTTAGTAGCTGTTTTTATACTACCTTTTTTCAGTGAGGCATATAGAACAGGAATTTTTACAGTCTGAAGGTTGAGTAGGTACATCTTTACCTAGAAAAGCCATTTCCCATGACATTTAATGGGGTTAAGAAAACAGAAAAGGTTACAAAATACAATACGTATATAAAGATTCTTTTAAGCTGGACCGGTGGTGCATGCTTGTAATACCAATACTTGGGAGGCTGAGATAGGAGGATCTGGGTTTGTGGCCAGCCTCAGCTATTTAGTGAGATCCTCCACAACTTAGTGAGACCCTGTTTCAAAATAAAGAAGAAAAAATAGGGCTGGGGTATAGCTTGGAGGTAGAATGCCCCTGAGTTCAATCCCTGGTACTGCAAAAAAAAAAAAAAAAAAGATTCTTTTTGTACAAAGCAGTGTTAAAGGTTAAACCACTAAACCCATTAGTTTAAATCTTTACTATTTGTTTAGCTCCTTTAAGCAGTGTTCTTATCTTTTTCTCAGGCAGCTAGAGAGTTAATGTATCCTGTGAAATTCCAGGGAGACAAGATGGAAGTGGGCAAAGACTATCTGTCTTAAAGCCTTTTTTACCCATAAATATAATGGAAGACCTAAATCTCTTTGGCTTATTTATTTTGTTTTTTATACCTGTGTGCTGAGAGGGAACATAAGGCTTGCAAAGCCCGTTTCCTGACTGTTTGTATGTGGTTAATGAATTTCTTATGGGTTGTCTCGAGGTACTGCTTTTTCAGCTAATATTGAGAAATCACTATCCATCCGTCCACCTTCTGTTTCTAAGAAATTTTCCTTTATAATTAATGTGAAAGCAAAACCCAAAGCACCAGAATTTAACATAATGCAAAGTGGGATATGCCACGCATTCCTTCTTTTGGAATCGTCTGCCTTGCAGGACTCCAGTGGACCAAGCCTTGCTCAAGATCCAGCTATTAAGGAGCTGTGGAAACTGGGGGTATGCCCTTGGGGACAATATCTTCTCTCTCTCTCTCTCTCTCTCTCTCTCTCTCTCTCTCTCTCCCTCCCTCCCTCCCTCCCTCCCTAGCCTCCCCACCCATCCACCGGCCTCTGCCACACCTTTCCGCTGTGATCTTCGGACTCATCTTGCGCCCAGCCATGAGCTGGCCAACTGTGAATGGAAACCTCGGAAACTATGAGCCAAAATGAAACTCCTCTTGTGAATTGTCTGAGTCAGGTACTTTG
>PVLC010047468.1:0-11074 GCA_004027655.1 Graphiurus murinus
AAAAAAAAAAAAAAAGAGGCTATCTTTTTTCCAGTGTATGTTTTTGGCTCCTTTGCCAAAAATCAGTTGACTGGAAGCACGTGGGTCTGTTTCTGAATCTTCTATTCTGTTCCATTGGTCTGTGTGTCTGTTTTTGTGCCAATAACATGCTGTTTTTTATTACTGTGGCTTTGTAGTAAAGTTTGAAGTCAGGTATTGTGATACCTCCAGCATGGTTCTTATTACTAAGAACTACTTTGGCTATCCTGGGCTTTTTGTTTTTTCAGATGCATTTAAGGACTGATTTTTCTATGTCTCTGATGAGTGACCTTGGTAATTTCATGGGTATTGCATTGAATTTGTAGATTACTTTGGGGAGGATGGCCATTTTGATGATATTTATTCTGCCTATCCAAGAGCATGGTAGATTTTCCCATCTTGTAAGGTCTTTGTTGATTTCTTTTTTCAGCTTTTTGTAATTTTCCTTGTAGAGGTCTTTTACCTCTTTGGTTGGATTTATCCCTAAGTATTTTATTTTGGGGGATGCTATTGTGAGTGGAATTGTTTTCTGGATAGGCCTTTTTAGTGAGTCTTTATTTTAATTCGGCTAGTAAGTAAGATGTTAAGGGGTTCACATGCTTCTAGTGTCCTTATGGTTTACTCTGTTGCCTTTAGGTTTGTCTAACATCTCCTTTTTAAATAGTCTGAATCTGATAGCTCTTTGAATTGTGACAGTCCACTGTTACTATGCTGGTCACCTGTGAGGACCCCCTAAAACTGTAGCTTCTGAGAGTTTCTTACTTTCATAAAAAATGCACACTCTTCTTTTAGTCATTTATCAAAATAATCAATTAAGCATCTTAACCAATTACTAGCTTCAGTGGCTCCTACCAAAGGTGAAATAATATTGGCTGTGATTCTCTGTATTCACATATCTCTCCAGATTTCAGGGTAACGGCTTATCCTGTATCTTCAATTATTTGATGGGCCTTTTTAAAAAAGTCACTGATTTTCAGTTTTAGGATCTTTTTGTGTTGTAAGAATGGAAAGAACAACTTCCAAACTACTTATATGTTAGAGCTCTAATGTATTTCATGTTCCTCAGAGACTATGGCATGGTGACTTGTGTTAGCAAGTGTTTCCTGAATGATTGAGTTAGTGGATCAATAAACCAAGTTTATATGCAGATGAACAAATTTTCACAGTTTTTCAACAATTTCTTACTAGAAACAAAATATTAAAATACCGAAAAAAAGATTTTGGAGTAACCACAGTTCTCTATTAGTTTCAAGACATACCGTGTGCAATTTGAGTTAGGAAACAATTACATATGACAAAAATTAGAAAATTTCCCAGAAACAAATTTGTTAAATTAATAAAGCAAATATATTTTGTTCTCATAAATTGAAACAATGCATAAAGATATAGATTAAAATGTAGAAATACTCCCTCAAACATGTCTTACCTTCTCACTTGCCTATTAAGAATACTGTTCTTATTTTTTAAGATATGTTTCTAAAATAATCCCATAACATTATATACATATCTGCCTCATCACTCTTTCATTTGACTAATATTTAATGTGTACTTATCATATACCAGTACTGTTCTAGGTAATGAAGAGTCACTATAAACTTACTAGCTATAATTTAGGAAGATGGATACATTTGGGGGGTTTAGGATGAATTGAGTAGTGGAAATTAGGAAGCTTTTGTACTAGTTCAGGGGTGAGTAAGGAGAACCTGAATTATTATATTAAAAGGTAGGGATAATAACAGAAAGTTGTATTGGGTTTGAGATGATCTGATGTTGCTAATGTTAGGAAGTTGGAGGGATTGGCAAAAAAATATACATATACCTTTACAATTTTATGCCTGGGCATTATAGATTGAATTGTATCCTTCCTCCCAAATTCCTCATTTCTAGTATCTCAGAATGTGACCTTATTTGGGAATAGGGTCACTGAAAATATACTTAGTTCTTTGATGAGGTCTTTGTGGAGTAGTGTTTGCCCTTAATCTTATTGTTGTTCTTATAGAAAAAGAAAAATTGAACATAGATGCTACACAGGGAGGATATATGAAGATGGTAGTAGAGCTTAGAGTCATGCTGCTATAGGCTCAGGGAGGCTAAAGATCATTACCAACCCACCAGAAACTAGGAGAGAAACAGGGAAAAGATTCTGTCTCAGCCCTGAAATTAATCAATCCTATTGACATCTTAGATTTAGACTTCTAATTTCTGGAACTGGGAGATAATAAATTTCTCTTAAGTCATCAAGTTTATATTTTGTTATGGAAGCCCTAGAAACTAGTATGCCAGGGAACTAGACACCACTAATATAAGCAAGGAAGCCAAGAGAGGGAACCCACTGAGATGAAGAGGAAAGTAGAAACAGGACAGTGCTTCAATTTTTGGCATACCTGAATCATTTACAAAGAAATGTAAGAGACATGAGTGAAAATTGGAATTATTATGTGATATGGTGGAAAACATGGTTCCCATTAATTTAGTCAAAAAGGAAAGCATTATGTGAAAAGGGCAAAACTCATCTTCTGAATATAACTAATGAATCTGCACTTGAAAAAGCTTGCTCACTTCTTTAAGCCTTAGGTGGATAGAGAGGATCCAATTAGGTAAATTGAGTGAAATTCAGATAAGGAATTTATGAGAATGGAAGGCAGGCTTTGAGAAAAGATGAAAGGAAAGGAATATACTTAGCTAGACTAAGTGATGATTAAGTGAAATTTCATGATAAGGGACACATATTTTAAAGTGAAGCTTCAAAGAAAAAATAAAGTGATTCAAGAGAAAGACACATCCACTCTACCAATTTTATTAAAAAATACAGGAAAATATATTTGTAATATGGAAGTTAGAAATAACTTTTTAACATGAGAAAATAGGGAGAAGTCAAAAGAGTAAAATTAAAAAGTTAGATAGCAAAAACATTTTAAAGCTTGAAATAGAAAATAATTTTGCATTAAAAACATTAAAGAGAAAACAAATTTGCATTAAAAGTTAAAGTGAAAATAGGGAAAAGTATCATATATGACTAATAAAGAGTTAATATCTAAAATTTATAAAGTTATATTGTTAAAGTGGTAATAAAAAGGTAAATTACATAAAAGGATAATGTATTATGATAGACATATAAATTAACAACAGATAGTTGAGAAGATGCTCCAAGTTACTAATTATCAAAACATATCATTAAAACTATTTTTGTCAGGTTGGAATTTTAGTGACCTAAAATACTTTATGTTGCAGGTACAGCAAACTCAGTGTGTTTGTATGATACTGAAGTATTAAAATATACCTAGTATCTATTGCACTAATTTCAAAATTACTTACAAAAATTTTAATATATCTATATTTGATTAATAAAATCAGTTTTTAGGAATTTATTCTACCTTCACAAGTTCATAGAGAAATATTACCATATTTTGTACTTTTTTGGGTAATAAAAATTTAGAAGTAACCTAAATACCACTATTAATAGAGAAATAGTTAAATGAATAATGAATAATGAATAATCATGGTCATGACATGAAATACTATGGGATTATTGTAACAATGAGGTGGACTTCTGTGTAATTGTTATGGCCTAGGAAGATATTTATAAGGTTTTTTTTAAATGTAAAAAAAGGAAAGACAAGATGTTAGTAGTAAGCAAATAGATGTGTGTTTATTAAGAAGTCTTAATAATACCTTTGGTAGGTTAGGTTATTAATGATTTTTATTTTCATTTTTAATGTCTTTGTAACTTTTGAAGTGTTTTCAATGTGAGTGTATTTATTTTATAGCCAGATCTTTTCATGAAAGGATAGCGGAAATCCTAGCTAATGGGGAAAAAAGGCAGATGCTTAAAGAGTGGGTTCTTTAGGTATAAGAGAATCACCTGTTAAGAAAATTCTTATAAATGCATGGAACAAATGTGAAACTCCATTTAGTCAGTACTTGTCTTTTTCAACATTCTCACTGATATAATTCAAAAGACTGACCACACAACTTAGAGGGGAGGTAGGAAGCAGAGAGGAGAGCATAAGACTCTGCTCTCACATTACAGATGCAGGAAGGGGAGAGGGAGAGAGAGAGAGAGAGAGAGAGAGAGAGAGAGAGAGAGAGAGAGAGAGAGAGGAAGAAGAAGAAGAAGAAGAAGAGAAGAGGAGAGGAGAGGAGAGGAACATATATAATCCCCAAGGCTACACCCCTAGGCACCTTTTCTTAGCAACCAAGCCCAATTTCCAGCATCACTACCTTGATTACATGAGGGCTAGAGGTACATTCCAATCACTACTATTTGTCTTTGGCCCCCTAGACCTCATAGTCACCTCACAATGCAAAGACAGTTAGTCCATCTCCAAGAATTCTCATACTCTTTACAATTTCAACATCACTCAAAAATCCCAAAGTCCAAAGTCTTCTCTGAAATTCTTGGCTGTGAGTTTCTGTAAAAACAAAAAGCATGTTGACACAGAGACTGGAAGGAGAGAGAGAGAGAGAGAGAGAGAGAGAGAGAGAGAGAGAGAGAGAGAATATGAATGTGCCAGGGGAGGAAAGAACCTTATATAATTAACAAGACCACCAACATTCCTAGGGACCCTCCTTAGTAATCAAGCCCTGCTTGCCTCCTTCTTTACATTGCTTCCTTGTTTCCATGAGGGCTGGGGGGGGGCATTCTAAATCTAAACCTTTACAGTACTTTTTTTTTTTTCAAAAGATAAGTAACCTCATGAAGGATTTTTAGTTTGATAAATTAGGTCCAATATATCATTATAGATTTCATGTTAATAATTTCCATTGAAATTTTGTGACACAATGTAATTTTTCATTTTTCCTAGGCATAAGCTTGATTTAATGCTGAAAAACTCTAAGTCTTTTGAAAGGAAGTAATTTAGCTATTTGCAAGACTTGCAAAAGGATGAGTTTTTTTTCATTTCAAATGGCTATGATGTGTTTTTCTGATTTAATAAACTGTGCCATGTGAAATAATAAAATCTCACTCTTAACAAGTGGTCAATAAGGGAGAAAAAATCAATTTAAGGTGAGTCTATTTCCTCAAAAATAGCAGGCTATGGTGGCTTATAAGTCTTTATGGCTTGGGAAAAAAGCCATATTATCTGTGATTTAGCTATGATGTATGTGTGTCTAGCACTTATAATTGAGTGCTGGTGAAAGGTCCTTCTCTTCTTGGCTACTGGTATGAACACATATCCAGAATTTGGACAGTCATAGTACCTCTTTCTCCTTATTGTACTTACATAAGTCTTGGGATAAACAGAATCTGTGTTAGACTGGGTTTCCCAGAAGTGGTCCATGAATGGGGAATGGTGTGGGTTCGTTAGGAAATGTTTCCAATACAAATCCAAAGTAAAGTTGGAGAGAAAGGAATTGAGAAAGCCATTCAAGGTTGCAGTGTTACAAAGGGTTCTATGGAGAGTCATGTGTCAGGGATCCCCTAAACCATCCAGTGTTCAGTGGTTCACAGGAAGACTCAGCATATAGCTGTACTTATGGCTATGCTTTATTATAGAGGAAGGATGACAAGCAAAATGAACAAAGAGAAAAGGCACATGGAGTGAAGTCCCAAGAAAATGAAGCGTAAGCTTTCAAGGATTGCCCCTCAGAGTCACACAAGAATCTTTAAATTTCTACATTAAAGAAATTGTGACAATTTGTAAAAGGTTGCCAAACCAGTGAAGCTCATTAGAGGCTCTGTGCTCATGGCTTTTACTGAGGGCTGGTCACTCTTATCTAGCACCTACCCTAATTCCAAGGTCCCCGAAGGAAAGCAGATGTTTAGCATGAACCACACCATGTGTACAAGCCGACTAGAGTGACCTTTATGATAAAAAAATTCCCAAATCCACATCCCAAAGCCATCCAATGGCCAACCTTGAACGGGCCTTTTTAAGGTTTCTTTTGGTTTCAGTCCTGCTATGTTAACTCTTTTATGCACAAGTACTTTTGCCTCAATTCCATGGGAAAGCTCTGAAAACTGTATACACTACAATTGAGTTTTGAGTAGGGCAAACAGAGTATATTTTCACACCTGTCAGTCATTGTTTACAGAATACCTGCCAGGAATATAGATTTTTCAGGCATTTTTAGTGATTTGTGTATATAGCCAAGCTGGTTCCAGCTGCCTGAAGGCAAGTCCTCCAACAAACAGATGCAGGTGCTGAATATTGGGAGTCAGAGCTCTCTGGGAGATTCATGCATGAAAAATGGACCAGGTCCTGAGGGAATAGAGATGAAATGCTGACTGCATCTGTCATAGCCACCCAGCCTGGGATTCTAAATACTGAACCAGGGATGGAGAAACCATCCTCTTGAGATGGGCAATTTGGCATATGTGAGCCTCAAGCTGCCTGTAGCTGTATTCTTGGCCACATGTAGAAGACTTTTGCAGAGGCTGATGATGAAATCAGAGAGAAGCCAACAAAAGACAGAGATAGAAAATCTTGGCTGTGCTTCAGGTCTTGCTTGAAACCATCCCTAAAAGCAGCTCTACCGCTGCTCCTTTTCTTTTAGCCAGCTCACACCCTGATTATTTAATTTAGCTTTTTTGACTTGAATGAAAACACTCAAGTATTTACCCTATGTATGATATAACCTATACATTATCTAATATATCTAGCAGATAATGGATACCCACCTAAAAATATTTCACAGAAATTTTTGTTTTCTTTTGAAGGTAGAATTGTACATTAATAAATTTGGACCACCTAATTTAGTTTATTTTCTAATACATATTTTGACAAACTACAACCAAATCTGCCATTTCCACCCCTGCCCCATCTACCCCTCCCAGTCTATTTTGGAGGACTCATAAGCTAAGAATGGTTTTTAATATTTTTAAATGGCTATAGAAAAATTAAAGGAATATTTTGTGATAAAAGTCATATGAAATTCAGATTTCTGTTTTCACAAATAAGGTTTTTAATTTCATGAATAAAATATGTGTAGAATCTTTTTCTCTTATAAGTACCTCCACAATTTCCTTGATTTTGCCTCTTGGCCAACAAAGCCTGAATTATTTATAATTGGGGCCTTTTCAAAAAGTGTTTGCTAATCCTCATCCCTTAAAACAATCAAAATAGATGATTGGCTAACCCTTCTGAGGAAAGGAACCTACATCTTATTATTTTTTAAATAACTATGTATAGTAGTACTTAGAAAAAAGTGTCTATAATGAAAACATGCAGGAACTTGAACTGATAAAGCAAGATGACCTGTAAAATGAGAGATGGTTTAATGATATTACTGCCCATCTCTAAATGGGTCACTATACTGACTGTCTGAAAACAATTAATGCTGATATTTTCTTGTCCTTCAATGCGCACGTACTGAGTGCAAAACCTTTTCTTGTGATAAACTGTAGAGGCATTATTTGATTATTAAGGATATGTATGAGATATCCCAATCTAAGATTCTGATCACTGAGGGATTCAAGTGCGTTAGTTAATATTTTCAAAGCATTTTTGAGAGTATTGAGCATCTGAGCCATACCCTGTTATGCATAAGTTTCACTGTGATAAATACATGTTGTTTTTGTTTGTTTGTTTGTTTTTTGTTGTTGTTCAGCTATTGCAGGGAATGGGTGGTGCAAGCAAAGGGAGAATAGGAGGATGAAAAAGAAATTGTGATGTCAAAATCTGAAAAAAACTTTGGAAGAGAGTGCCTTTGTGTGTCACACAGCTGAAAGTTGTGCTTAAACATGAGGAAAAAAGAAAATAGTTACCTCTAAGATGTGAAGAAAGGACCCCAAAAGGTATGCAAATGATACCAAGGAAATTTTTTTCACTTCACAATTTTATCTATGGACCAGACCTTTTTTATATATCTGTGAAATTCTTGTTGCCTATATATAATGAAAAAGCAGTAAATATATATTATATATTAATGTCAATGTTGAAGATACTTTGATGCACAGGAGTGTTATGGAATAATTCAAGTATTATATATTTCTGTGATTGTACCATTAAAGATGAGATGATGAAGTTAATGTAGATAAAGATCATACCTATGGTGGAAACTCACAGTCTCTTGTGGGAAGATAGAGAAGATTCAGTAATGAAGGCTAAGAATCATTCATCAAGGCTATATACAGCAACAGTGCTAAGACAAGACTAAGAAAGAAGGAGCAAGTGCTCAGTGTTGTCAAAGCCATGAAGAGGTCAGGAGGATAGAAACTGAGGAGTGACTGGATGTGATAAAATGGAAATCACTGGTGATACTTGAGAAAGAATTCAACACAACAGGGGTAAGAGCAGAGTGCAGGGGGTACTTAAGAGGAATGTGAGAGTCATTAGATAGGTCCTTAGCCTAAGAATTTTGACACTAAAGGAGAGAAATTGAAGTCTTATAGGACAATTCACCCCTTTTTTCATAATAAAAAAATAGAAAAGTGGAATTCATCTAAGAGAATTGAGAAGTGAAATTTATCTAAGAGAAGTGAGAAGGACAGGGTGATGGGGATACCATGTTGCTGGAATCTCTATAATCTTTCTTGGGAGAGAAACCAGTGATAGAAATGTGTCTTTTAACTACTGCAAACTGAACTATATAATTCTTCATTTCTAAGTTGCCTTTCCATTGGCATTAACTTTACATTTTCCTAACCTGTCATCTTTCTGTGCTGACAGTAGGAAGAGACGAAAAACATGCTAATAGACTAAGATAAAAGTGGAATTTCTAAGACTGTCGATCTACATGATTTCTCTGGTGGTTTTTCATTGGCAACAGTGTCTAATGTTCAGGGACAAGAGGATTCAGACCATGGCGGTGCCTGCCAGCTCTCTAGAGGAAAGAAACCCACGTTTGCATGCATATAAATGAGCCCAGAAATAGGTTGTGAGATAAGAAGTGGTGCTGTGTGATACAGCTCTACACTGTGCAGAAGGACCTGGACGCTCCTGATGGGAGGGGAGTATGGCTGCTGTAGATAATGACATTAGAAAAGAACCATTCAGAGGCATGATATATTTTCCAGGTGTTCTGTGCCAACATGGCAGGTTGTTTAAATGTGTGAAATATAACACCGAATAGCTCCTTTCCTCTCACCTTCCCAAAATGCTTATGCTTGCAAAGGGAAAGTTTGGCATCAGTTTCCACTCATTTCAAAGGATACAAAAAAAGGCTAAAGTAGAGATTTATTGATCTTTTGAAAGGTTAGGAGGAGTTTCAAAGGTCAAGGTGCTACTTCTGAATAGCTAAGATGCTATGTGAGGGAAGGAATCACAGGAAGAGACAATACAAAAAATAAAACAAAGGAATGTTCCATACACTGAACCAACTCCACAACTCCATTTTGTTGCTTTGTTTCTAAAAAGCAACACAGCATTACATATACATACATACATATATATATATGTGTGTGTGTGTGTGCGTGCGCGCATGTGCATGGGTTCTACATATATACATCTATTCATATATGCAAGTATACACATATATGTGACATTGTTGTCATGTGTGTGTGTATGTGTGGTGCTAGTGACTGAACCCAAGGCCATTCTAACTCTGAGCTTCACCCCTAACCCTATTTTTATTTTCATTTGGAAACAGAGTCTTTCTAGGTTGTTAAGAGCCTTGCTAGGTTGCTGAGGCTGGCCTTGAAACATGTGATCCTCCTGTCTCAGCCTCCCAAGTGCTGGGATTACCGAGATAAATTTAGTAATTAAAATAAATAAATAAATAAATAATTAAAAATATATTCAGTTTCATTGTGTAGCTTTAAAGTTAGAAAAAGATATGCAGAGAAGGGCAAGGGAGATGGAAAGGGGGAAAAGGAGAGAAGTGAGAAGGATGGGGTGATGGGGATACAAAAAATAAGGTAGTAATGGAAAGGGAACATGAAAAAAAATTAAGGATATATATATAGAGAGAGAAGAAGTGGATACAGAAAGAAGCACCAATACTGAAGTCAAATACATCAGTCAGTGATTATGTTCTTAGAATACTATAAAGAGCTAAAAGAAAGAGAAAATAGCAAGGCAACAGGAAAGAAGACCTAGCAAATGAAGTTTCATATGTTCTGAGATGGTAGACCTAATGAGCAGTTTAAGACAGTCTTTTCAGAGTTTAAAATACATCCTCTTGTTTTATTTTCAAAGTTCAAAGAAAATTCTTGAGATATAGTTTTAGTTTCCTGTGGGATTTTTTAGTTTTTTTTTTTTCTTAAGAGTGAAAGAACAGCTGTGTTTCAGAGAATGCCTTTAGAGTCTTAGGGACTCCAATTACCATTGGAAGAGTTAACTGCAGTTATCAGCTCATTAAGTTGGCCTCTTCCCCTTCCTAGCACATTCAAGCCTTGTTACTCTTTTTGTGCCTTATGTATTTGTTAGTGGAAATAATCCCTAATGAGACCCATCCTCTCTACAGTAAACTTACTACAGAGACCATGCCACTTTAATTGCTTTTCTTAAACAGTGTTACCAGGTTCTAGAGGAAGCATCTTGATCTCTGACCTACCTCACCTAAATTACCTTATCTGAAACCTGGATAAATTCTATCGGCATGTACTGTATGCCATATTTCAACTCTGACTCTCTTACTGAAGATGGATATAGATGTTAATCTATACATTACCTGGTTTTCACTAAAATGGTTACATCAAGCTGATTACAAACTTTTGAAGTTTATATATGAATATATAATTACATGTACATATATATTCACACTCATATATATTTAAATATGTCCTCTCCATTTTGAAAGCTACTGTGTTACAAGTATACAGATTTTTCTTTCTATTAAATGACTTCTGCAAAATATAATTACAATATGCCTCCTTTTTAAATATACTTTTATTCGTGCATTGTAGTCTCACATCATAATGAAGTTCAGAGTGAGGTGGATACATATATCTTTTATCTTCATACAGTGCTTATTTAATGCTATCTCTGAAGTAATTTCTAAGAATATTGGATACATACATAACAGTTCACTCAGAACATGGCACATATTTATGGTACATCTATTCTTTATGGCTGAATTCTCTCCAGGTCACTGAGAGCCAGACCGCAGTCATATACTGGACACTTTTGGCTAATGACCTTAGGCACATTGTATTACAAAAATTCTCAATCAG
>PVLC010047469.1:0-11077 GCA_004027655.1 Graphiurus murinus
CGGTACTGGGGATTGAACTCAGGGGCATTCTACCTCTGAGCTACACCCCCAGCCCTATTTTTTATTCTTTGTTTTGAAACCGAGTCTCACTAAGTTGCAGAGTGCCTCACTAGGTAGCTGAGGCTGGCCGCGAACCCGGATCCTCCGGTCTCAGCCTCCCGAATGCTGGGATTACAAGCGTGCGCCACCACGCCCGGCTAGTTGGCAGATATTTTTAATAGCCCCTCTGCTTTCAGAGAAAATCCTGAGGTGCTCTTGGGCCATTTTGACTCTCTAACCATCTGTATTATCAAGACCTATCTTTATATAATAGTACTGGCCTGTTGCCTATTAATATAGAAGAGTACAAATAAAACTTTACCTTATGTTAAAATCTCAATTACATTTCAGTGTGAATGTGAATACCTGATTTACCAGAACCTTTCCAGTAAAATAGCCAACCTGAAAGGATGACTCTTTAGGAAGGGAGTGGAGAGGAAAAGCAGATCCAAAGCATGGAGAAGTATCTGGAGAAGTCAACCTCAAGGACCTGGAGTGCTAAGAGAAAAGGTGGATTTAGGAAGTTGCCTTTTAATTCCTTTGACCTTTGATGAAACTTGTACTCTTAATATCACCTTTAAGTTAAAATCTTTTCTTCAGATATGAAGGACAGAGTAATAAAAAACCAAATAGCTCATTTCACCCTGTTAATAGGCTAACTGCAAAACTTAGGAATGAAGTTGCTTACATCTTTGTTTTGAATAAAACTGTTAATAACCATTAAAATGATTTGAAATAGAATGATCCCTCTGAAAAGGAGTGACAGCATCACTATATTTATAGAAGGGGAAGGAGCAAAGGTACGGGATTTAGAGTGAATATAGCATTGTAAGATCAACCCACATTAAATATGAAAAATGTAAGTCAGCTGGACATGGTGGCACATGCTTGTAATCCCAGTATTTGGGAGGCCAAGAAGAAGGATCACAGGTTCCCAGCCAAACTCAGCTACTTAGTGAGGCCCTCCATAACTTAGTGAGACCCTATTTCAAAATAAAGAAAAATAGGGAAATAGGGCTGGGGGTGTTGCTCAGAGGTAGATTGCCCCTAGGTTCAATCTCCAGTACCTCCCCCAACACACACACACAGTAAAAGTCAAAATGCAGCAAATTTTTGTATAACATGAATTCTCCCGCCTCTGTGTAAGTAAGCAAAAAGCCCTGGAGTTTCCACAAAATGATGTCCTGATCCCACCCATATCAAGACACTGAACTATGAATGAGTCCTTCTTTTTACAGCTTTATTTTTTATTTCTCTCTAAAAACAGACCAAGTTAATTTTGGAGCTGACTCATACCCATAGAGTAAGTAATCACAAAGTACCATAGTCACATAACAAAAGCCAAAAGAAATACAGTTATTTTATCCTTCAGCAAGCATAGCTGTAGTACATTCATGAACTGGTTATACTAACCTCTGGAGAATTTTAGAAATAAACATATCTCAGTGTATGGATAGTCCTCTATCTTACAAACTAAAAGCAAGCATTTTTTTTTTTTTGGTGGTACCAGGGATTGAACCCAGGGGCATTCTACCTGAACTGTACCCCCAGCCTTATTTTATTTTTATGTATTTATGTATTTATTTATTCAATGGTACTGAAGATTGAACCCAGGGGATTCTACCTCTGAGATATTATTTTGAAATAGGGTTTCACTAAGTGAGAAAAGGTAGATTTAGGAAGTTGCCTTTTAATTCCTTTGACCTTTGATGAAACTTGTACTCTTAATATCACCTTTAAGTTAAACTCCTTTCTTCAGATATGAAGGACAGAGTAATAAAAAACCAAATAGCTCATCTCAAGTTGCTGAGGCTGGCCATGAACCTGTGTTCCTTCTGTTCCAGCCTCCCAAGTACTAGGATTAAAAGCATGTGCCACCACGCCTGGCTGCATTTTCTGCTTTAATGTTTTTATTTTTGGACTGGGGATTGAACTCAGGGGCATTCTACCTCTGAGCTACACCCCCAGCTCTATTTTTTATTCTTTATTTTGAAATAGGACCTCACTAAGTTGCAGAGGGCCTCACTTAGTAGCTGAGGCTGGCCACAAACCTGTGGATTCTCCTGTCTCAGCCTCTCAAGTACTGTGATTACAAGATATGCCACCATACCCAGCTACTGTTTTGTGTGTGTGTGGGGGGGGGTACTGGGGATTGAACACAGGGGCATTCTACCACCAAGCTACACCCCCAGTCCTATTTTTTATTCTTTATTTTGAAACAGGGTTTCACTAAGTTGCAGAGAGCCTCACTAAGTAGCTGAGACTGGCCGAGAACCTGGATCCTCCAGTCTCAGCCTCCCAAGTACTGGGATTACAAGTGTGTACCACCATGCCTGGCTCCAGCTACTGTTTTAATGTTTTTTGGGTTTTCTTTGGTACTGGGGGCTGACCCCAGGGGCATTCTACCTCTGAGCTACACCCCCAGCCCTATTTTTATTCTTTATTTTGAAACAGGGTCTCACTAAATGGCAGAGAGCCTAAGTAGCTGAGGCTGGCTGTGAACCCGGATCCTCCAGTTCAGCCTCCCAAGTATTGGGATTACAAGTGTGTGCCACAACACCTGGCTGTGTTTTAATGTTTTTTTGTTTTGCGGTACTGGGGATGGAACCTGGGGGCATTCTACCTCCAAGCTACAGCCCCAGCCCTATTTTTTATTCTTTATTTTGAAACAGGGTCTCACTAAATTGTGGAGGGCCTCAGTAAGCAGTTGAGGTTGGCCTCGAACCCAGATCCTCCAGCCTCAGCCTCCCAAATGCTGGGATTACAAGCATGCGCCACCACGCCTGGCTGTTTTAATTTCAATGTTAAAGACAGAACTCCTGGACGTCAAACGGGAATATAACAAACTCAAAGCACTATTAGGTCATAAAATAAAGAAGAATCTGAAGTAGAAGTCAAGTAATATAATCTATAATGTTTTCAGGGGAGTATTTATTCCCAACAACCAAGATATCTCGAGTAAGACTTTTTTTTTTTTAAAGTAAGTTCCAAAAAATTAATAATCCATTCTCTAATGGGTAGAAAACTATGACCAAAAGAAGACACACAAAAACTTTAGTCATGATAACAAAGCAAATAGTTTTATTAAAAGATGCCGACATTTCTATCAGTAGTAACTATAGGGAGGTCGTTGATTGTAACCATATTGTCCGTATTGGGGCGGATAGAAAGGTTCTTGTCTGTGTTGTGGGTAATTGTTACCCCAGGATCCTCCATGCCACTGATTTGATCGATTGTCACTTGGCCATCCCCGTCTGCTATCCCTACCTCTAAACTGTCTATTATCTTGCAACCTACAACAAAACACAAAGGTTTTTAAATTTCTTGTATTTACAAAAAATGAGAAACTTATTCCAATGCGTTTGATTTCTCAATACATAGTAAATAAGAGTAAAAGGCATTTTTCTCTACAGAATGTGTAGTACCAGTCAGTCAAAACTTTCCTATGATTTAAATAATTCTTCCAGTATCATACTGGATACATTTTACATAGAAATAGGCAAATAAATACAAACCCAAACAATATGATAGTTTTGGATCAAACTGAATTCTAGTCAACTGTACAAAATCAGGATGGTAATTTATGCCTTTGATTATTTTGAATTATTATTATTATTTATCTTTGTGGTGCTGGAGATTGAACCCAGGGGCATTTTACCGCCAGCTACACTTCCAGTCCTATTTTATTTTTTATTTGGAAACAGGGTCTCACTAAATTGCTGACAGCCTCACTAAGTTGCTGAGGCTGGTCTCAAACCTGCAAAACTTCTGTCTCAGCCTCTCAAGTACTGGGATTACAGGTGTGCGCCAACACCTGCCTGATTATTTTTCTAAAGTAAAATCAAAACAATACCTTTTTTATGGAATCGAGCACAAAGACTAGTTTTTAAAGTATTTTTGCAAAAATATTGGTCTCTCTGGGAGTGGTAGCACACGCTGTAATCCTTGTACTTGGGAGGCTGAGACAAGAGGACCGAAAGTTTGAGAACAGCCTCAGCAAATAGTGAGACTCTCTTCAACTTAGGGAGATTCTGTTTCCAAATACAAAATAAAATCAGATGGAGGGTATAGCTCAAAGGTAGAATGCCTCTGGGTTCAATCTCCAGTACCACACACACACAAAAAAAAGGTCTACAAAAAGAAAATTAAAAAAGATGAAAGCAAGCCAGGTGCAGTGGTGCACACTTGTAATCTCAGTACTTGGGAGGCTGAGACAGAAGGATCATAGGTTCGCCGGTGGCCTCAGCAACTTTGGGAGACCCTATTTCAAAATAAAAAAAAGGGCTGGGGGTGTAGTTTAGAGGCAGAATGCCCCTGGTTACAATCCCCAGTACCACCAAAAAAAAAAAAAGATACAAAAAAGACGAAAGTACATATATACAACTGAATAGCAAAGAAAAGAATACACAGTACTGACAAAATATTAGAGCAAATATTTATTTCCACTTGCTGTGTGCTAGGCACTCTTACTAGGCAGTAGCTATACCATACTGAAAACATGGATTGCTGCCTTCACTGGCCTGTGGTCAGGCAGATTAAAGCTATCCTTTCCAGATCAACATCTGCACTTACTCTCAAGTAATACATACCGATTGCCTCTGTTTCTTTGATTACCACCAGCTCTGCTATTCCATTCCTCGATAATTGGAGGGGATTCAGGAGGGCGTTTCAAGTATTCTTGGTATTCTTTGTCATCTTTTGTGAATCTACTTGCAAACATCTCTTCAAAATTTTGAACAGCTTTAGAAGTGTCAGTCATCCTGAAATTCTGTAGTTTTTAAGATGTTTCTATTAGAAAAAAATTAAAAGCAACACTATCTTACTAGGTACTAAAAAAACAAGAAATGAACATTTTTTTGGGGGGGGCAGTATATTCATTAAAGTCCTTGTGTATTTTTAAACAAGATAGATTTGACATTCAGTTCAACATTTATTATATATTACAGGCACTATTTACTAGGAGCCCACAATACAAAGATGAACAATATATCATGACCCTTCCTACTAAGAGCAGCCAGTCTAGTAGAAGAGAGAAATGGTATAAATATAAAGGGAGTAGAAGATGTTAAGAAATGAGACTGGAAAGGTAACCAAGGGACAAATTGTGAAAAAAATGTGTGTGGTAGGCAATGAGGAGTAGGCAATAGGTGGCTTAAGATGGTAAGTCTCAAGATCCAATTTACTATTTATTTATTGTGGTACTGGGAATTGAACCAGGGGCACTCTACCTCTGAACGATACCCCCAGCCTTTTTTATTTTTTTTGTTTGGAAACACGGCCTCACTATGTTGCTAAGGCTGTCCTTAAACCTGTCATCCTCCTGTCTCAACCTCCCAAGTACTGGCATTACAGGTGTGTGCCACTGTGCTAGTGAGAACACTGACAGCCAAGAAGAAAGAAGACAACCAGAAGAGATTATTATACAAAGCAGAAGAATGAAGAGTGGTCAAAAGTGGCAAATCATACAGCAACAGAACCAAAATGGCCTGGATCTAAACATAACAAATAATTATCTTATTACTTGTTATAAAGGGATTGAAGCAATTGACAGAAGTAACTGGAAGGTAAGGCATTAGATATCTACAGAATGTAGCCGGGCATGGTGATGCACACTTGTAATCCCAGTACTTGGGAGGCTGAAACAGGATTGTGGGTTCGCGGCCAGCCTCAGCTACTTAGTGAGGTCCTCCACAACTTAGTGAGACCCTGTTTCAAAATAAAGAATAAAAAATAGGGCTGGGTGTGTAGCTCAGAGGTAGAATGCCCCTGGGTTCAATCCCCAGTACAAAAAAAAAAAGAAAAGAAATTTACAGAATGTAGAGTAAGTTTTCAAGACAATTGGTAAAAGGAAGAAATAAAAGATAGGGAAAGTTGAGCTGGGCATGGTGGCACATACTTGGGAGGCTGAGACAGGAGGATCACAGGTTCGTGGCCAACCTTACCAAGGCCCTCCACAACTTAGTGAGACCCTGTTTCAAAATAAAAAAGGGCTGGTGTTGTAGCTTGGAGTACAATCCCCAGTACCACCACCACCAAAAAAAAAAGGGGGGCAAGTTGGCAAGCACCTGTGGTCCCAGCTAATGGGATGAGTGGTAGAAAGATCCTTTGAGCCCAGGAATTCAGGACCAGCCTGGACAACTTAGTGAGTCCCTGTCTCTCTTTTTTTTTGGCGGTAGTGGGGATTGAACTCAGGGGCATTCTACCTCTGAGCTATACCCTCAAGCCCTATTTTTTATTCTTTATTTTGAAACCGAGTCTCACTAAGTTACGGAGTGCCTCACTAGGTAGCTGAGGCTGGCCACGAACCCAGATCCTTGGGTCTCAGCCTCCCAAATGCTGGGATTACAAGCGTGCGCCACCACGTCCGGCTAGTCCCTGTCTCTTAAGGGGAGGAGGGAAGGAATAGTACAGTAGGTAAAGGATTACTAAGATTATCTCTTATTTTACCCAAGATAAAACACTGAGTGTGTTTATAAGAAAAAAGAGACAATAAAAAGGGGAAAGCTTACAAGTACAGGAGAGATGTGAAAACAGAGGCAAGGAGAAAAGCATTTAAATGCATAGCTATTAACATTTAAGGTAACTATTTTTTTTTTTTTCGGTACTGGGGATTGAACTCAGTGGCATTCTACCTCCGAGCTACACCCCCAGCCCTCTATTTTTATTCTTTATTTTGAAACAAGGTCTCACTGAGTTGCAGAGTGCCTTACAAGGTAGCTGAGGCTGGCTGCGAACCCCGATCCTCCAGTCTCAGCCTCCACACCCGGCAAGGTAACTATTTTTTAATGGTATCCAGTACATTACTATTTCAGATCCTGTGACAAATGAAAATAAAACTACTAAAAGCCGGGCATGGTGGTGCACTCTTGTAATCCCAGTACTTGGGAGGCTGAGACAGGAGGATCACCGTTTTCGAAGCCAGCCTCAGTTATTTAGTGAGGCCCTCCACAATTTAATGAGACTCTGTTTCAAAATAAAGATAAAATATAGGGCTGGGGTGTAGCTCTGAGGTAGAATGCCCCTGGGTTCAATCCCCAGTACCAAAAAAAAAGAAAGAAAGAAAACTACTGTAAATAAGATATTATCTAATGGTTATAAAAACTGAAACTTGTATCAGCTAAGTTTGAGAGGCTGAGACAGGATGATCATTTGAGCCCAGGAGTTCAAGATCAACGTGGGCAACATAATCAAGACCCCCCCATTGTCTGTCTCTCTCTCTTTCGCGCGCGCGCGCACACACACACACACCTAAAACCTATCTTATGATTTAACCTCATGATGAAACTTTAAAACCAAATCTTTCCCTCTTGATGGATATCATTAAATTATTTTCCTTCTTGTATTAATTAAACTTTCTGGGCTTTTTTGTTTTGTTTTGTTTTTTTTTTTTTTTTTGGTACTGGGGGTTGAACCCAGGGCACTCTACCTCCAAGCTACACCCTTAGCCAAATTGTTTGGATACAAGAAACAGTATCTGGACATTCTACCTTTCAAGTTATTGCTCTTAGTATGTCTTATCAAACATTATACTTTCAATGTGTATCTGGGATTGGCTAATTAATGGCAAATACTCAAATCCAATAAACCAGTTTAAAATAAATTCAGCTAATTAAAACACTGTGCCTCGCCGGGCATGGTGGCACATGCTTGTAATCCCAGTACTTGGGAGGCTGAGACAGGAGGATCATAGATTAGAACCCGGCCTCGGCAATTTAAAAAGACTCCCAGTAGCCTAGCAAGACCCTGTTTCTAAATAAGAAATAAAATCGCGCTGGGGGTGTAGCTTAGAAGTAGAATGCCTCTGGGTTCAATCCCCAGTACCCCCAACAAACAAACAAAAAACCCACTATGCCTTCATTTCCATACGAATCACATCACTAGAAAAGACCCATACCTAATCCAATTGGGCAGTAAAATCATAAGGCAAGGAAAATGTGCTATTCTATTTTTGTATTCTCCCACACCCCACCACCCAACACAGAAGTAGACAAATACCTTTGTTGTTTGTTTTGGTACCAGCGACTGAACCCAGAGCTATGTCCCCAGTACTGCTTTTTTCTTTTTCCTCTTTATAAACGGCTGGCCTAGTCCTTTTTTATATTATTTTGAAATAGGGTCTCACTAAGTTGCGGAGGGCCTCACCAAGTAGCTGAGGCTGGCTGTGAACCCAGATCCTCCAGTCTCAGCCTCCCAAGTACTGGGATTACAAGCGTGCGCCACCACGTCCGGCCGGCAAATTCCTTTTTGTTGAAAAAAAGAAGGATACAGCCTTTCAGATTTGTAGCAGAACACAACTAACTTATTCACCATCAATAAAAACACACAGAACTTGCGCTGCGGACGACGGACCCCGGGGACCACTAACCAGAACAGGGTTTGGGCTGCTCTGGGGGTTGCTCAGGGAACAGTCGAAGGTAACCGGCTGAAAACGCCTGTGATTCCAGCCCGACCTCAGCGCTCACCGGGCTGCTCACCTAGCTGACGGTCCCCACACCCGAGCGCCGAGGAAACCAGGCCGGGAGGGGTAGTGGCTTCGGGCCACCGCACGGACCCCGGCGATCTGCCTCCGCGCCGCCCGGAAGAGCGACTCACCACTAGGGCTGTGCCTGCCGGGGCCGGGGCCAGACCCCTACACGAAGATCGCGGGGAAAGATACCTCAGGCCCCGCCGCTCACCAAGGTAACGAAGTCACTTCCGCCGGACTCCAACGACCACGTGACTTCCGCTTACGGAGGGAGAAAGCTGAGGCGGCGTACAAGTATCGCGATATTTAGATCTCGCTAGGAGTCTTTCGGCCACGCCCACTTTGAACTTAGGCGCTACTTTCTGAGCGGAGTACTCTGGTGACCGCTTAGGAGTCTTCGGCGCTACTGTCGACCCCTGGACGGGAGCCGGCGGCTGGTCGGAGCCGGAGAGGCGGTCTCCGTCCTGCTTGGGACTGGAGGGATGCCGGGCGCCACGCTGCGCTCTTCCGGCCCGCCGGGGTACTAAGGTTTCTGTACCTCTCTGCGGAAACACCACCCTTCTCCACCAGAGGTGTCGGTGTCCATCCACCTCAGAATCTCCTCGAAAGTACCTCAGTGTCTGGCCTCGGACTATCCCAAACACCACCTGACCTTTTCCCTCCCACACTGTGCACCCCTTTTGTTAATGCAGCCAACCTGGAAACGTTGATGTCTGAATTGGATGCCTGTTCATTTCTTCCTTGCTTCAGTTTGTTGCCAAGTTATGTCGATTTTACTCCTGCAGTAATTCCAACGTCTGTCGGTTCCTCATACCCACTGCCCCCACCTACCCAAAGTTCTCATCATTCCTTCAAGAGTAGAAATGAAGTACTTTAATTACGGATGCCTCTCTAACACCATTCCCCTGCCAGCATATCTTACAAATAGCTGTTGTAGATTTAGTCATCTTCAAGTACAGCTGTGATGCAAATATTCGATGGCTCCCTTTTGCCTGTAGATTAAAGGCCAAATTTATGAACTTGGGTTCAAAACCCTAACTTTATTTTCTGCTGTTTCCCTTTCATTTTCTCTGCCTGTGGTAAAACAGACCATGTAAAGTACTTCATGCATGAACCAGAGAAAATTCCAATTCTTCAAGCCTGTAAAGTTGGGATTGAAAAGAGATATCCATAGAGTAAGTTTTTACATCAAAAACGAGCTCAGGACTCAACTAGATTTTTGACATTTGAGGTGGTACTGAAACATCCAAGAGAAAATTTCTAAGGGATTGTTAGAAATACAGGACTAAAGCTTAGGAGAGGCTATGCCTAAATATGCAAATGTGTGAGTTATGTATGAAGAAACAAGGGTTGGAATGGCTATATATGATCTTTTCCAAGGGAGAAGGTATTTATAGAGAAAAGCAGAAGGCCAAGGCCTACCACTCAGGAAATACCCATATTTAGGAAGCAAGAGTGGGATGTATGAAATGAAGAGGAGCAATGTAACAGTTGAAAAACAGAAAAATACTTCCCCACCTGGTATTAGGAGTCAAGAAGGATATTTGGAAAGGGGGTGTTGTTATAGGTCAATTTGCTTTTCCCTTGTGTGTTAGTTTTCTGTCACTGTGACCAAAATACCTGAGAATCAACAATAAGGGAAAAAGTTTATTTTGGCTCATGGATTAGAGTTTTCAGCTCTTGGTCACTTGGCCCTGTTTCTTTGGGCCTGAGGCAGCACAGTATGTCATGGTGGGAGGATCTGACAGAAGAGGCCTTTTCACATCACAGCAGGCTATAAGCAAAGAAATGAAGATAGGAAGGAGCAGCTAGGGTCCCAGTGTCTCCTTCAAGGCCCCCCCCCCCCAGAGGACCTAACTTCCTCCCACTAGTCCCCACTGCCCTCGCCCGCGAGGACTTTGAGAACGGGGGTGTTTAGGGGAACCTTCGCGCACCTACGAAATGGGATGAAAAAGAAAAGAAACGCGGAGAGCCTGCAGTGCAGTGTCAGACTCTGAGGTTTTATTTTTTGCAGCTCAATTTATACAATGTTGTAAAAGGGGGCAGAGAAATGGGTTCACTCTCGGTACATTCCTGAGGGAGGGGGGGTGTAAACTCTAGCAAGTCTCGGTGTCTGCTAAGCTTTATGGGATAAGTTTCTTATCTACAGAGCTGCTCTGGGGAGGATATCTATGGTGTGGTTGTTTGTGTTAGAGAAACTTTTCTCAGGGACTTTTCTGAGGTAAATGGAGGCTATCTGTAACTTTTATGTTTATGGCCTTTGCTATTTACAGCGAGAGCTGAGAACAAACTTTATGGCAAGGACTTGTTTAGACTGAGGCTCGAGATGGCTGTGAGGCTTATTTCCTCTGATAGTTCCCCCTTTTTTATTTAATTTTTTGAAACTGAGGCCTGTCTTAGGCTATGTGTAAGGCTACCAGACCATCCATGGATAGGCCTCGTCACTGGAGGGATCGGAGCGTGTGCCGAACCTCCCTGGTAAGGATCTTATCCGTTGCTGAGGATAATCTGTTACACACTAATCCCGTCATTGGCTCTCAGAATCTTTTTCCGCTCACGGGTGAGTCCGTCATG
>PVLC010047470.1:0-11119 GCA_004027655.1 Graphiurus murinus
CTAAATTGCCCAGGATAGCCTTGAATTTGTGATCCTCCTGTCTCAGCCTCCTAAGTGCTGGGATTACAGGTATGTGCACTGCACCTGGCTGAGGGTCTCTTTCTTTTGTTAAGATACAAGTCAAGGGGATGTTGAGTGTAAGAAAAAATGTCCTGAGTTTTAACATAAAGGGTTTTAAACTGTTAAGGAGAAATGGAGACGAATAGAGAAAATAAAGGCAGTGTTGAGGTCACTTAATATCAACTCTCACTGATTTGTACATGATCTTGCTCCAGAAACAATCTGTAAGGGGCTAGATACATTTGGGGCTGGGGTTTACCGGGAGGGCTTGATATTAGGGAGAGTTATTTGGGAGACTGACAACCATGATACTGAACTGAAAGCTCAAATATCTTATGAAACGTGACCTATTTTCAAACTATGGTTTAACCACTTGAAACTTTTTTCTGTACCTTCAATTCTTCCAGATTTTAAAACTACTTTAAAGACTTTTACCTAATAATACAAATGACATTTAAATCTGTTCCTGAAAATATTCTTTAAAAAAAAAAAAACAAAAAAAGAGACTGTTATAGCTCAGTGGTAGTCTATGCTTATCATGCACAAGAACCTGTTATATCCTTCCCAACTCCAAAATAAGTTTATTTCTTAGATTAGTGATCCAGGTTAACATTCAATAGAGGCAAACTTGGAAGCCAAGCATTTCAGGTATGAAATTATTCATATTTAAAAGTTGCCCTTAAACTTCTTTTTGAAATTTTAAAACAGGGTCTCACTAAATCGCAAGGCCGGCTGCAAACTTGCTATCTCCTGCCTCAGCCTCCCAAGTACTGGGATTGTGTGTGCCACCACGCTTAGTTGCCCTTAAACTTTTAGTGTTCCACTATACAAAAATAACTTGTATTTTACCCACCTGCTACTGTTTTAGTAGAGATATCAAGAAGGTATAACAGCAGTCTTCTTTTAATGTTTTTTTCTCCCAATTTGATAAGAAAATTCATGATTTTTCATGCTTAGAAGATAGCCATGTTTAATATGGTGCTGGGACCCACAGACCAAGATATAATATATTCCAACTCTGAATTTCGTTAGTGTCCACTAACAGATGAATCCAAACCAAAATTCCTCCGTATGAAGAAAAATGTTCCAGTGTAGTTATTTTAGAATGTGCTTCTGTTTACATATAGACAACTCAGTGTATTTAAACAATGAACTGATGAACTCACTTTTTAAAATATAACACTGGTCTTTCTCCCTCTATCATTCTTAAACATAAGTCTCCACTTTTTCCTACTTAAATCAATTTTAATATGCAATCTCACAGGCTAGATATTTAGAAATCAGTGGCCAAACTAAAATTGTTTGAACTGAATAGAGCTAAATTTCTTCAAAATATTTGTTAAATGTTATGCACACAGTCTACCACCCAGACTCAACATTTTATTTTTTGGTACTAGGGATTAAACCCAAGGGTATTCTACCTTCAAGCCACACCTCCAGCCTTTTTTAATTTTGAAAGATGGTCCAAGTTGCTGAGGCTGGCCTCGCACCTGCGATCTTCCTGACTCAGCCTCTCAAGTACTGGAATTATAGGCATGCACCACCACACCCAGTTTAGTCAATATTTTAACCATATAAGATAACTCCTGTTTTAAAGCATTCTAGGAAATTGGAAATACATAAAACACCTTTGGCATGGAATGTATTAAAAATATTGCAAGACACAGTCTATAAGCCAGAAATCACCTATTTTATAGTTGCTATACTCTAACACATTCTAAATTTCAAAATGACACAGGACTTGGAAAAAAGAAAAGTCCAATGCATTAAAGACATACATAAGTATCTAGATATAATAATTCAGCTCATGAACAGGTTTGACTCACAACTTTGAACGTTGTACTGGAAACATTAAGATTTTGAAACCAATTATTCAAAGATCCATGAACTAGCCCATAATGCATCTGTGTTAGTCCACTGTACACAGCAACCACATAAAAACAGATGAGTCTGATCTCACTCCAACAGAAGCAACCATAAAATCAGAAAGTAATACTTCTTTTTAGTAATTATATAATCAAATAATAGCACTGGAATAAAATGAAGAGAATTTGTTTCAGCTTCTTTATCAATAAGCTCATTCCTCATTTTTAAATACTGAGGATAAAGGTATCACAACCAAATCTGGGAAACTGCTTTCTCTTTATTTAGACCTTAAGGAAAGAAAATGAACTTTGGTCACATATTACCTTAAAAAAAAAATCCACTTTTACATATTTCTAAATAGACAGGATTAAATGATCAAAGAAATAATTTCTTCTGTAAAAATCAGCCAAATTTTATCAAAAAACTAACATACAATCCAAATTATTATATGGGATTATAACATTTCAAATGTATGACAGTTAACTCCATCTTAACAAGTATTAATGTACTTGCTCTCATGTTGTTTTGGTCCAAAAGAGAAGAGCTGAATCACTAAGAGTAAACTAAATAATCTTTTGACAACAATAATTTAGATTGTGATTGGCAACAGAAATATTCATGACGAATAGTTCTACTTTAACAAAGTATAATTAAGAAATATTTTTTCATGAACACATCACAGTATCATAAATTTTTATAAGAGAAAAATATGAAGAAAAAAAATTGAAATAGCTACCACAAACAAAAAATCTATCTCCCCAACAAAGCATCTGAAGGGGTTAAAAAATGAAGTGAGAGGGTTGATGATGCTATTATGAAAGGAAGCTGAGTATTGTATTTATTTCTTATTTTATACAACTCTTACTCTTTACAAAAAATGGTTATAGTCATGCCCATAAAAGTGTAACCCATGGCATTTGAAAGCAAACACTTTGTAATTATTTAAAAGGGCCTTTTTAAAAATTATAATACAAAGGTCTGTGCTCTACAAGCAGTCCTCCACTGTGCATTATAACAATAAGGCTTACTTTTAATACAAAGACTAAGTGTTTAGGAGTTATGAACCACTGGATTTAACAAACATCATTTTATAATTGCTCTTGGCATCTTTTTTGTTTTTGGGATCTTCCACTTCATCAGGGTGCTCAGTAGCTTGGAGTTCTTCCGCAGATTCTTCTTTTTCTGACTCTGAATCACTTTCAGAGTCGTCTGGGCTTTCAGGATCAGGTGAATCATCATCATCATCATCATCTCCAGCCACATCACCTTCTCCATCATGATCTTCTACCTATAACATTAATGAACAGGCTTTTCTTAAGACAAATATCATTAGCCAGTAGAAAAACTGGGATTCTTAATTTTTTCCAGAATCCTAAAAAACAGCCTATTTAATAACCATTAGATCAATATAAAACTGTATTATATTGGAGGCTGCTAAGAAAAGAACTGAGGAGTAAGTCATCAGGTATCTACATAAATTTTTAAAAAAGAGCTCTGAAGATTCAATCACCTGTCTCCCTCTTCCTTAGTTTAAAAACTACTGTATATGTTCCTGAAACATTATTTTATTCATAAAGTAAATTAATCACTGATATTTAGAAATCATTTGTCAATGTTTTACATATTACTTTGGAGTAACCAATTATATATTAATTCATAATATGAAAAAAATCACTTAGGAACAACTGAGAAATAACTCTCCTAAACTGGAATTTTAAACTTACATAAAATATTTTAACCCACTTGTGAGCATGCTGTGCCTACTCATTAAAGATGTGTCCTAATGTTAAGCTGAATTTACATTAACCCAGTATTAGAAGAAATATTTTTAAACCCTTAAAAACATCTTTTCTGATTATCTACAAAAGTCCAGTAGGAATATTTTAAGTATCTGTACAAAGAAGGCTTTACAGCCAGGCATGGTGGCACATGCCTATAATCCCAGAAAGGAGGATGACAGGTTCGAGACCAGCAGTGTGCAGAAACTTAGAAGGGCCCTATTTCAAAATAAAGAATAAACTAGGGATGGGAGTGTAGCTCAGAGGTAGAATGTCCCTGGGTTTAATCCCTAGAACACCTCCCCTCCACACACACACACACACATGAAAGGAAACAAGCTTTCAACATTAGAGTACTTGGTTGCTAGAAGTTCATTAAATAATATCAAATGATATAACTGATGACCTTCCCAATCAATGAAAAGTTAATTACTACCTCACTGAAGCCAAGTCCACAATGTCGTCGGTATCTTCCTGATAATTTACTGTCCATACTTTGTTGATATTGAGACTCCAGTTCTTCATTAATTTTCTTGTCTTCTTCCCCTGCATGTCCATTGTACTTTGGTTATGTTTCAGTCAAATTAATAAAAATATTTGATTACACAAAAAAACCCCATAATATAGACAGTATTATATTCAGGGGCTGAATTTCAACTGTGACTAATTTTACAATAAATTTTGTGGGTAGGCTTCTATACCACAGGTAGTTTCCTAATAAAATAAATGACAGATGTATTTATGATTAGTTCTTTAATAACTAACCCTCTGAATTACAAAAGTATTTAATAAATATTCTCATGAAAGTCATCTCCAAGTCACCTAGAACAACAAAAACCTCCAATGGACAAAAGTATCTGTTTTTAAAAAGATGCAGTAAAAAGGTGGACAATTCTGTTCAGAGAATGGCTAAACAGACCTTGTAATGGCTCTCTTTTATGCCTGTCTTTATCAGCTAACTGAAGCAACTTACACTTTATGTAGCATTCATACATTTATTTCACATGTATTCTTTTGTATAAGTTATGAAGCAGAATACTAAACCATCACCCAAGAATATGAATGCTACCAATACCACTGGAGCATCCTGTGCATATTTAAATATATATAATTTCAGGTTTTAATCAAATAATAACTTTGCATTTTTATTCACCATGCTCCAGCAGGTAAAATATTTTCCCATCTGCCAGGTGTGGTGGTGCACTTGGGAGGTTGAGACAGGAGAATTGCAGGTTCAAAGATAGCCTCAACAACTTAGTAAGACCCTGTTTCAAAGTAAGATAGCCTCAACAACTTAGTAAGACCCTGTTTCAAAGTAAAAGAATAAAATAGGGCTGGGGTATAGCTTAGAGGTTGAATGCCCCTGGGTTCAACCCCCAGTCCCCCCCCCCCCAAATCCATTCTGCAAAGTTCATTCTTTGCTTTATGTAGCAAAGTAAATCAATTTGAAGTAACTAACACCAGAAAAGCAAAAGACCTATTAGTTTTTTAAAGGTGATACATATGCCAGATCAGTATAAAGTTGCTGAATTTAACCTAGGTCATTATGCCAAGATTATTGGCATTATTAACGTCCAAAGTTAGGGCCAATTTTAAAAGGGTGAAAATTTCACTTTTTAGCAGACTGAATTAAAATCCAAATTCAGTTTTTATTTAAAAAGTTTTCTCCCCTAAAATTAAGAAAATAAATTATTTGCTCAGGCATCTAATTTGTATTCTTCAAAGACTTCAGAATAAAAACTTAGTGAATGAACTCAAAACCAGTATAATATGCAAACTGTAACAATATATGCTAAATAATTTATAGGATACAAATTTATACACATCACAGTTGGCAAGATGAGGGATAAAACCTCACTACAATTAAAATGTATGTTCTAAATTAGTAAAAATGAAGACAAGGCTGAGACAGGAGGATCGCAGGTTTGTGGCCAGCCTCAGCTACTTAATGAGGCCCTCTGCAACTTGGCAAGACATTGTTTCAAAATAAATAATAAAAAAATTAAGAGCCAGGCGTGGTGGCGCAGGCTACTTGTAATCCCAGCATTTGGGAGGCTGAGACCGGAGGATCCGGGTTCGCGGCCAGCCTCAGCTACCTAGTGAGGCACTCCGCAACTTAGTGAGACTCGGTTTCAAAATAAAGAATAAAATAGGGCTGAGGGTATATCTCGGAGGTAGAATGCCCCTGAGTTCAATCCCCAGTACTGAAAAAAAAAAAAAAAAAAAAAAAAAAATTAGAACTGGGGGTGTAGCTTGTAGGTAGAATGTCCCCTGGTATGGTTAGTTTCTTGGTTATCACACCAATATATGTGATTGTTTTCATATAATACATTTCTAATTCTAATATTTTAAGTATTCATATAACTATATATACATAGAACAGTATCCCCAAATATGTATAACTATTTCATACTTCAAATTCAGCACTCCATTTTTATTATATTTTACTTTCTTACCTGTTCGGAAGTGAGATGTTGATTTGTGATCTCCTATAACAAGACGACCAGTATGTTCTTTCTATAAAAAGGTAGAAAATGTATTAGAATTTGCAACTACTAATTAAACATAATTATTGACTGTCTACTATGTACCAGAAACTATTTCAGGCTTCTGGAACGTAGCGAAGACAAAGGAATAAATTAAGATTTCTGCATTTATGGAGCTTACATTGTAGCAAAAATAGGAATGGGAGCCAGGTGTGATAGCACACTCCTATAATCCCAGTACTTGGGGAGGCTGAGATAGGAGGATTGAGGAAGCCTCAGCATAGTGAGACCAAACAGTACCCCATTTATAAGATGTAAATATCAATATAATGGCATCAAGTTATTCTAGGATGGTAATAGAATTGCACTGATCTAACTTTCTCAGCTGGTTTTCCCTATGACTAATAAAGTATTCACACTAGCTGGCTAGGATTAGTAATATACTGTGTGACCACAAAACAGAATGAACCCTAACAACCTATATGAAGAATAAAGCTGTAATCGTGGTGTCTATAGCAAAGCATTTTTGTTTTGTTTTGTGTTATGGTGCTGATGATTGAACCTTTTGCCTCACACATTAAACATGCATTCTACCATTGACCACCTCTAACTCCAAAGACTTTGACATGGTAAACGGCCTATTTAGTGGTAGTCAAATTTCATAAATTTTACATTAGTATGTCATAAGTACCTTAAGAGTTTTCATTCTACTAGTTGAACCTGCCCCTTAATCTATTACTTACTTTATATATCCTAAAAAATTATTATGCAGTTTCTTCCATTATATGATGGGTCCAAACGTGTTATTGAGTGCCTGCCATATAGTAGGTAATCTAGAAGTGTGGGTAAAATGCATGTACAACCAAAAAAAGGGGGAAGAATTTCATTTTAAGGTAGCTTAAAAAGAAAACAAGCTTTTCTATTGCTTAAAAGTTTAGTTTGTAGGAATATTACTAAGAAAATGTTATAAATACAAGTTTACTTGTTTACAAAAATAAATGTGAGAAATTTCTATATTGACGTGTAAAAATAAACTGCTAAAGAAAAGAGGTTGTTCAATAGGTAGTGTTTTCTTGGGACCTGTATTTTATGCTTTCTATTATGTTAGTTTAACGGAGAAGCATTTCAAAATATATTGAACATTCTTGCTGGGTGCGGTGGCATATACTTAAAATACCAGCTACTCGGGAGGCTATAGGAGAATTACAAGTTTGAGGCCAGCTTTTGGCAATTTAGTGAGACTGTGTCAAAATTAAAAATAATAATTAAGCTGGGCCTGGTGTGGTGGTGCATGCTTGTATTCTCAGTACTTGGGAGGCTGAGACAGGAGGATTGCAGATTTGCAGCCAGCCTCAGCTACTTAGTGAGGCCCTATGCAACTTAGTAAGACACTGTTTCAAAAATAAAATATAGGGCTGGGGGTATAGCTCAGAGGTAGAATGCCCCTGGGTTCAATCCCCAGTGCCACAATAAACAAATGGGCTGGGGATATAGCTTAGTAGTAGAACACACCCTTGGATTCAACCCCCAATACCACCCTGCAACAAAAGTGTGCTTCCTTCCTTCCTTCCTTCCTTCCTTCCTTCCTTCCTTCCTTCCTTCCTTCCTTCCTTCCTTCCTTCCTTCCTATCTATCTATCGAGAGACAGACAACATTCTTAAAATTAGGTCTTTGATAAAGGATATTTCCTTGGCTACTACTTCAAGGGCTGAAGACAGCTATGGAATACAATAGGCTTCTGACTTTGGACATAGGTTCCTACAAGACAACCTGCCCAGATATATCTTCTATCAGTATCATGAGACTAAAAGACAGCAAATTGTTAACTTTCACCTCTCCTTTTTCCTTTGGTTTGAGTCGCCTGAAATCAAATTTTCTCTATAGTCTCCAACCTCACTGGCAGAGGTACTGATAATTCTACAGGTGGTTTCAGAAATACTATAAATTTTAAATGCTTGGTTAAGTTGGGTGTATTTCCCCAAACTAAAAGTAATCACACAGAACCAGAAAATGGGATCAAAGTATAAATATATCCTTCATAACATATAAAAAAAATTATTTTCACAGAAAAGATAGACAATGCATACCATATGCTTACCTTTCCTGCACCCATAAGTCTCAAGAATTTTTGTTTTCTTTCTTCATTGCCCAAGTCAGCTGCCTCCCAATTGCTAGATCCAAGCTAAAAGAGAAATTGGTTGATTAGTTTTTGTGCATAAGGATTTTTAAAAATTTAAAGTCTACCTGTAACAGTTTTTTTCCTTTCGTCTTTTAACTCAAGTGTTTATTGTTCTTGCTTAGGAAGTTAAACATACCACATTTGAATTCAAATATACTCTTTTTCTATTGTTTCATGGCAAGATCCTTTCTTTTGTAGCCAGAGCTCTGGGTCTCAAAAGTTTGCATGCATCATAGTTACCTAAAGAGCTTGTGAAAACAGATTGCTGGTCCATATCCTCAGAGTTTCAGATTCAGTGGGTCTGGGGTGGGGAATTTCTCACAAATTCCTAAGTGATGCTGATAACTTATTTGGAGACCATGCTTTGACACTCATTGCCCTAGCATTTGGTGGTGGTGATGGTAGGGTGGTTGGTGGTACTGTGGATTGAACTGAGGAGCACTCAGCCACTGGTCTCCATCTCCAGCCCTTTTTTTTTTCTTTGAAACAGGTTCTCACTAAGTTAATGCGGGCTGATCTCCAACCTGTGACCCTCCTGTCTCAGCCTCCCAAGTACCAGGATTATATAGGTGTGTGCCACCATGCCTAGCACCCTAGAGTGCCTAGTACTTTGAACCAGAAGGCTACAACAATTGTTAGTTGGATTTAAAAAAATATGTCTTTAGTTGATATTCTAAGGATAGCTATCATCAGGACCACTGAATTTTAATTTTTCAGTTTCTTTTGAGCATTTCTTACTATTCATTGCCACTGCAATGTCAAGACTTTCATTTTTTATTAAAGATCTTCCAGAAAACAAAGCAAAAATGACTTATTTTTGAAAGAAGAGACAAAAATTTAAAAAAATATTATAGAATCCTAGTGACTACATTTTCCCTATATCTTGGAACAAATATAAGAATTATTTTATTGTAATTCATCAATTACTCCCAAAGAAGCTAAAAATAACTAATAATAAAGAATAGAACAGTGGAAGATTTTATCATTGTTTTGTGTCCAAAGTATTGCATCATCTTTTAAGATGTCTTTGTTGTCTGCTTTAAGGATTCACTGAACCCAGATGAGAATTCAGAATTTATTTTCCACCCATAATGGCAAAAAGAAGTCACAGAAGGCATTTCAAAGTGATTAGATTCCCCCAACAAGGTAAATGCAAAATGACAGGCAGTAATAAACTAATAATGAGGGTGAAATTATGTATAAAAACCTAAGACTATGAGTCTTTCAATGATTAAATACTAAATGACTTTTCTCCATCATAAGAATATAAGATGAAAAAGAAAGCAGTGAGGGGAACAAAGCAAAAAAGAAATATGGCACTCTCATGCAGAGAGTCATTCAACAGGAGGCATTTTATCCTGCCATATTCTGCAGTAAAAGTTGGGACCACCTTATTTCTTAAAAAGGATGTGACTTTTTTTTTATGTGTGTGTGGTACTAGGGATTGAACCCCAGAGCATTCCACTTCTGAGCCATACACCCAGCCCTATTTTATTTTTGAAACAGGATCTTGCTAATTGCTGAGGCTGGACTTGAACCAGCAATCCTCCTGTTTTAGCCTCCCAAGTACTAAGATTTCAAGTGTGTGCCATCATACCCAGCTAAGATATGTGATTTTTTAATTTCATCTTTTATGATGCTGTGCACCCAATTTTACTTGATTGAGTTAGGGAAAAGATGATAGAAAAATGAAAACATGGTGTGCTGGTGCATGCCTGTAATCTCAGTACTTAGGAGGCCGAGACAGAAGGATCACAGGTTCAAACAGCCTCAGCAACATAGAGAGACTTAGCAATCTAATGAGACCCTGTTACAAAATAAAAAAGGGCTGAGGGTGGAGCCTGAAGGTAGAATGCCCCTGAGTTCAATCCCCAGTAGCAAGAAAAAAGAAAAGAAAAAAAGAGAAAAAAAAACCCCAAAACCATTCATTGATCATTCTGAGATTAGTCTAAAAATGAAAATGTTTCATAATTTTGGAAGATAAACACCTCCTTCAACACAAAATTGTAAGTATTCAAAGGTTTAAAAATTCAAATATATTTGATGATGCAAATGTGAGAACTACAAGTAATGATAAAGCTAAAACCTATTAGAAGTAGATAAGACATCTTAAAAATTGTATGTTCCAGGTTCACCCATGACAGCTGATGAAGAACTAGCTGAATTCAGAGGATGCTAACTGTTTTGGATAAATACACCATTACATACAGAAAAATGCAGAATAGAAATGTGAGGTTGCTATTGTTAAACTCATATTTAAATTCTTAATAAAGTCATTTTTTACTACCCCCTTATTATTACTCTGAAAATTATTCATAAAACACTGAAAGAATATAAAAAACATTGAGAACTATTTCTCCTAGGCATATGTGGACAAAGCATTTGTACCACACTGGACCCACCTGTGGTTCTTCTAAATTTTTTTTTGGTGAAGAGGATTATATGTTCTCATAATTTTGTCTAAGTTACAAATCTCTACTACTTTCCATGTGACCACTCGTATCTTTTTATAGGTCACTTAGTCTTAACTATTTCTGGCTCAATATGGTGGAAAAAAAAAAAAAGTACTAGTGATGCTTCAGTTCTGAGTTGCACTAAATCACTTGCTCTGTGAGCCTGGACCTAACATTTAACTAGTTTTACTTCTTATCCTTCTTTGAAAGACTATCAACATCTAAGAATTGCATATAGGATGAGCATACTTAATCTGAAAACCCGAAAAGTTCCAAGATACAAAACGTTTTGAGCAC
>PVLC010047471.1:0-11065 GCA_004027655.1 Graphiurus murinus
TGTGTCACCATGCTGGGCTAGGAATGGTTATTCTCATTTTATGGACATAAATTGAGACTGAGAGTTACAGCTTATTCAAGACCATACAATTACCAAGAAGCAAAGTCAGATTTAAATTCAGGTCTAGTTGTCTCTCAAATTAAGCTCTAATGTTTTATACTATTTTACATATATTAAAACATGCATCTTTTAATAAAATATATTAAAGTAAAATGAATCAATGGAAAACATTCAAGTTTAGATTTTTAAGATAACACAAGATAAATTTAAAGCATGTTTGTTTAAATTAAGCTTTAGCTATTGGCTTAATAAACCAGTACCCTTGCCATGTATATGATATAACTCTATAGTTATTTTGATCAAATATGGAAAAATATAGAAAGTTAAGAGTTAGGGTTATCTTGCTTACAAAGTGAAGAACCTAAAATAAAATTATAAAAGTATTCATTATAAGAATTGGATTTTAGTTTCATACTACATGTTAAATACATTTTGAGTAAAACTGAGAAAAATTCAAGGTCCACACTTACAATATATATTCTTTTCTGTATGCTATCTTTCAATAAAATGCATCAGAAAAACTTGGCTTCATCATTACCTTCTGTGGCAAATGTCTATTTATCCTGTCAAAGATTACAATACCTTATTAACTCCTTTACCACCCAACATACATCTTTCTTTCTTTCCTTCCTTCCTTCCTTCCTTCCTTCCTTCCTTCCTTCCTTCCTTTCCATGTGATAAATAAGATTGAGCCAATTCTTGCACAAGATTTTAATACACACCAGGCATTAGACTATTCTTTTTTGTTTAATTTAATTAATAAATTGCTGCTTGAACATTTTCAAGCTTTCCTCCTTTCCGTGAACACTGTTTGTAACAGATGTTTACCTGGAAAAGATGCTAGTTGGGGATGTGCGGCTAAGGCTGTGGGTGTACCAAGTGTCCCCAAACCACCAAATTCTGAATGCCCTGAGCTGGCTGAATGTAGACCAAAGCCTGGGTGGCTGACCATTGGGAAGGCACTCGACACTGTGGACAGGTTAAACGGTTGATCCCCAGCTGTTCTGAATAAATGTCCTGGGAGGGAAAAAAACATACTTAAAGTTGTATTATAAAGACAGATGAGATTCATCTCATTTCAGTATTCATAGTTAAAATTTATAAGAATTTCTTATCTATTAAATTTTTATTTTACATTTTGTTTTGCATTTCTATTCTTCAAGCCCCCACAGCATGAGATATTCCTAGAAACAAAAACACCCCCAAAAAAGTGAAAATGGAAGGTATAACCTTATTTACTTTGAATTTGAGATTTGAGAACCAATGTTTAAGTAAATAATTTGCATTAATTAAAATTGTGTGACACAAGGAAGTGAGGCTAATTTTCTGTTAATACACATACATTAATATGGTATCAATTTTTTTTTTACTCATAAGAAGGAAAACAAAAGCATTCTATTAACCTAGGATTGAAAACCAATGAAATAGGCCCCAAATCTGTTACCAAGTCATCATTCAATTTATCATACACTTTAGGCAAAGAGATCCCAGTTTCCATGTGTCAGAATTGAAACTCTATTTTCTATTTAGTAATTTTTGGGGAAGAGTATCTTGATACCAAAAATGAAGTCCATTCTAAGCCTAATAAAACCATGCACAGGAATAAATAAATAAACCTACTTAGGTATTTATAAATTAATCTGGTTATCAATATAAAAATCATTTTAAACTTTCTGATAGTAATATAAGTCAACTCAAATAAGTATTACTTTTCAATCTCTACTTTTACTCTAAAGAGAATCTAGTACTAGATGTCATACTACTAGGCTGTAATGTCATATGATCAAAAACACAACTTAGTTTTGTACTTTACAAAGATTTGGCAGAAAATCTTTTAACACTAAAAATCTTTCTTAAACACATTTAAAATCTTTTAAAACACATTTACTTCTAGGAAATAATTAAGGTTCTGTGGATTCCCACTCTGAAAACAGAATATAAAACCTACAATCAAGGGAATTTACTCTTTGAAAAATACTAATATGTTCTGTGTTAAAATCAGAATAAGGCTCCCTTATTTTATGAATATATATGTATATATGCATATATATATATATATCTTGTGTTTATGAGCCCTCATTGTGCACTGCAATTTAATTTTAGCACAATATGTTTGAAGTAAATTTAAAAAATGTAAGTTAAAAATGAGTATACTTTTTGTTAAGTGAACCAAATCTCTCCTCTCTGTTTTTTTGCTTCCTGATAACCAAGAGATAGTCTTCAAAAAGGTTAAGTGTGTACCCACACAGACTAATACACACCTTATATTATATTTATTGATATAATGCTATATTATTTATTAAAATGGGAAGATTTAAAGAGGTTATTTTGTTTTGCTTAAAACGGTTTTTGTTTTTGCAGTAATGCAGGTAGAACACAGGGTCTAAAGCACACTACTAATAGCATGCTAGGCAAGAGCTCTACCACTGAGTTACATCCCAGATTATAAGATTTATGTGAATCTAACTAAGATTCAAGTAAATTGCATCAAGTATATCTTGTATCAGCCTGTAAGGAAAAAGTTCTGATGCAGAGTAGTGCTTCCACTACAGTAACACAGTTAATTAGATCTCAGAGTCTTTATAAAGATGGCCCACAAAGAAAATGTGAGATAAGAGAACAAGGAAAGAGCACAAACTTGGGTGTCTTTTTAGTCAGTGAATCTTTGTTTTTGTTCTTCAAAGCCAAGATGAAAATTTGTAAGAAAAGAATAGGAAGGGCGAGAGGGAGGAGGGAAGTAAGAAAACAGACAATTATGTGTTATTTGGATTCTGGACTAAATTACCACTGCATCTGAGTTTTAATAAAATAGAGCACACTATTGCAAGAATTGTTAGTCAAACATCACTATCTTTAAAATTAGTTATATGTCACCAGAAAGATTTTTGTTTGTTTATAATTTTAAACACCAATGTTTCTTCTATTTGTGATTATACATAAAATCTCTGGTTCTCACCAATCAATTCAACTTTCTTACTCAAATGTGCTTAATCAAGTGTTTTATTTATAAACACATTATAATCAATTATATTTACTTCTTTATCAATGCTCCTCATAAGCAAGTTGAAATGACCATTTCAGCTTTGGAGATTTTGTAGCCATTTATCATTTATATTGTATAAAACAATAATTCTTAAGTTATATTTATTGGTTATATGTATGTAGCCATGAGTTAATACAAAGATATCTGTGAGGGTAAACATAAAATTACCAAAACTATATAAAACATTATGAAAATTCAGAACAATTGGAACTATCTTGCTAAGATGTTAAGGCTGGCCTTGAACCTGTGATCCTCCTGTCTCAGCTTCCCAAGTACTGGGATTAAAGGCATGTGCCACCACACCTGACCTCATAATATATTTCATAGTTTTATTATATAATGCCTATATAGCAAAAAGCTAGATCTATGATTTTAAAAATATGTCTTTCTATAAAAGGCTTTATAACACTTTATATAATTTTAGTATTGTTTTACTAACACCTTATTAAAAAACAGGTAGTAAAAATCTACCAAAATCATTCTGTTCTTTAACAGTTCCAATTATTCAAACATTTCGTGACCATACCTATTAAACTTCAGGTGCTATGTTTAGTAACCAATATAGGAAGATGTGCAAAACTTAATCCCTGACCTCAAAGGAATTCATAGTTTGAACATAATTTAAATAGTACAAGACTATTTTTGTGCTACAATGGATAAAGAAGTTACTATTTTAATACTACAAATTGGTACCCTCATATGCAAGACTCAATAGTAAATTTCAAACATCTAAAACATTGTCTATTATATAGTACATATAAAACAACAAAAAATTAGATGGGGGTCAGGGTGGGGGGTGGAGGGGACAGGGTCTGACTATGTTGCCCAGAGTAGTCTCCAACTTGCTGGCTCAAATGATCCTCCTGCCTCCGCCTCCCAAGTAGCTGGTAATGCAGGTGCATGTCACTGTACCTGGCAATAAATATTGTTTGAATTATTCAATTTACTACTTATTTAGAAGAGAAAAAGAATATCTGTATAGCTGATTCCAAAAGTCTACTGTCAGAAAAGAAACTGGCTTATGTGTTATTTAAAGTGGCAAGTATACTTTCTAATTCCCTTTGCATCATGTCATCAATGCTGAGATTTAATTTTTTAAATTATCACTCTGCCCTTTATTCTTCTTTGATTCCATTTAGGTCAATGCTGGATGTGACCACATAAAAGGCTACCACTTCCAAGATTTTAAACTCTTTAAACATCACTCTTTAACCACAATTTTCACTTCATTTTTCCTCTCCTCTCCTCTCCAAACTTCTCTCCAATCTTCTTCAATTCTCTCCTCTCCTCTTTTTTCTTTTTTCCAGTACTGGAGATTGAACCAAGGGGCACTCCACTGCTGAACTACATCCTCAGCCTTTTTTATTTTTTATTTTGAGACAGAGCCTTGCTAAGCTGCCCAGGTTAGTCTCGATCTTGTGATCCTCCTGCCTCAGCCTCCCGAGGCACTGTGGATTACAGCCATGCATCACTATGCTTGGTCAATTTCCACATTCCTTTTTCCTTATTTCTCACCATGACTTCTGGTCTCTCCTAAGGTCACCACATGATGCCATGTATAACCCCTCTCAATCCCATCAACACCTGACTTGTGTATGAAGAAAAAAGTCATATACTTGCTATATCTACTTCCTCTCCACTTCACAGAATCTTTAATATTTGTGCTGCTCCCCACTCCTTACTTCTAGGCAAGTGCTCTACCACTGAGCTCACCCCAGACCTCCCCAAGGTGCACTTCTACTTGGTCAGTAAAGAGACTGAAATTTTCCTAATCACTAGATTCCATTAATCTTTATTCTTTTAATTCCTAACATCTCTATATATGTATGGCATTCCTGATTGTTTCTTATTAAAATCCATTTTTACCCTTAAGCTCCAGGTAATGAAACTGTCTTTATCCTCTTAACTATGTGTCTTTCATTAATACTAATGCCTTTATTGGCATTTTTCTCTAAATAAGCATTCCTAAAGATTTTATCCAGCTATCTCTTTTCTTCTTCTCCATGCTTGCTCCTTCATTTATTTCATGTGCTTCTGCCGTTTTAACTATCACCTCAAGGCAAATTAATTCTAAAGCAGGAGTTTAGCTCCTTGAGGGCAAAACTTAATCTCATTTTTCTCAGTATGCCCAATACCAGGCATGCTCTGAGACATAAGAAATACTGGACAAATGTTTCCCACTGTTATATTTTTTATCACTTTATTTCTTCTACTTCAGAACATTCAAGCCTATACAATGTGCTCTTTCACTTCTGCCCTTTATAATCCCATCCAGTCTTTAGCATCTCAAATACATATCGCTCAGTAAATATTATTGAATCTCCCAGACAGATATATTTCAGCCTCCTTTAAATATTCATGAGATACTATTCAGCATCTGTCTTTTACCATACCATTACTAGGGTACATAGTTATGAAGGAAAAGGCTAGTTCTTAATCATTTTTACTCTCTGCAAAATATTGCACAAGACAAATTTTTATCAGTTGGCAGAGACAGCACTTCTTAATACCTGTTATGGGCAACTCCAAAACAGTAGTTTTCAATTATCTTATTATTCCTTTAAAGGCTAGAATAACCAGGAGTCATTCTTTAAACAATTACGAATATAATATTTTCTTAATCCCTCACACTACAACACATACACACACACACACACACACACACACACACACACACACACACACACTTTTCTCTGCTCTAATTGAAAAGTCATTCATAATGTTACTGAAAGCTTATTGGGTACTTAATGATGTCTATGTTGTGGCTTTACTCTTTTCATACGGTAGGGGTTTTTTTGTTTTTGTTTTTTTGCTACTGGGGATTGAACCCAGGAGCATTCTGTCTCCAAGCTACACTCCAGACCTTTTAATTTTTTTTTTCTTTGAAGCAGGGTCTCACTATGTTGCTGAGGGTCTCACTAACTTGCTGAGGCTAGCCTTGAACCTGTGATGTCCCTGTTTCAGCCTCCCAAGTACTGGGATTACAAGAGTGCATTGCCCTGGCTGGCAGGGATGCTGTTTTGATTTTACCTTTGGTTCCACTGTCAGAACAATGAAGGTAGCCTTCAACTATCTTAAAATTTAAAGCTACTGTTCACAAGGGAATTTTGATCATAGACTGGTGATAGCTTAGAGAATCCTATAATCACATTTAAAACAAAGTATATTACATATTAATTAAAAAGCAGAAGGCTGTCTTATTACATGAAATGAAATAAAAGCAAATCAAATAGGCTCTATTAACTTTATGGCCATAAAACAAAGTTATATGAAAATTAGAATGCTCCACTTTGGGGAAAGTATATATTTTTTACACTAAAATAACTAACAGCACTAGATGCTCACAAAGCCCATCGTGATAAAAAATTTTAAGTTTCCTCAGAGAAAATATTTGCAAACTGAGAAATTATATTGTAAAATGATAATACTTCTAGAACACAATTATTCATTTAAACAAATATTAACATTCAATCCCATATTATGAATGCAAATTTTATTTTAGTTTCTGTTTTAACAGCTGAGTAATAACATGCACATTTCGCATAATGAAAATTAATATATATCTGCAATGCCAAGGTTCTCAAATTATAATAAGCTGAATACTTTGCAGCCGAGCTTTGGAAATTTTTCTAGTGGATACATATAAAAGTGGTTAAAAGAGGTACACAAAATGCCACTGTCAGAAACAAGACACGGTTAATTTCCTTCCTGTATTCTCATAATATTTTGAACTAGTTAACCTTTATATTTTAATATTTAAAAAGATGCCTTGAATGAAGGTTATTTTTCTTTTTATTTATTTTAAAATTATCTTAGACTCACAGAGTTGCAAAAATAGTACAGCATTCCTATACACTCCACCCAATGCCTTTTATGTTTACCATCTTACATGACTACAGAACAATTTGCAAAACCAAACACTTAACCTTTGTTAATGAACTAAAATATTCAGATTAAATCAGTTTTCCTATTCACATGACTTATCTTGTGTGTGTGTGTGTGTGTGTGTGTGTGTGTGTGTGTGTGTATGTGTGTGGTACTTGGGATTGAATTTGGGCATTCTACTTCTGAGCTACATTCCCAGCCCTATTTCTTATTCTTTATTTTGAAACTGGGTCTCACTAAGTTGTGGAGGACCTTACTAAGTAGCTGAGGCTGGCCAAGTACTGGGATTACAAGCATGCACCACCATACCCAGCCTAATATTATTTATGGTTCAATATACTTATGTTTCAGTAAGAAAGTTTCATTCTCCCATAATGGACAGAAACTACTAAAATTAGTTTTGAGAAGCATACTTGGTGTATTAGAAAATTGAGAAAACTGAATGAAACCGATAGCTTGTTCTTCAAAAACATCAATAAAACAGATAAATTTCTATTCATTCGAAAAAGGAGAAAAGACAAATTACGAATATCAACAATGAAAGTGAAAACAACACTACAAACAATATAAATATTCAAAGGATAAGGAATACCTATAACAACTTTAGGCCTATAAATTGAATGACTTAGATAAAAAATTGATATATTCCTTGAAAGACACAACCAAATCTAACTCTCACTCAAAGAAAAAGATAATCTGAATAGTCTTATACTGTTGTGTGTGTATGAACATGTATGTATATGTGCGTGCACACACATGTGTGCATATGTATATGTGTATGTGTGTATGTGTGTTGGACAGAAACTACTAAAATTAGTTTTGAGAAGCATACTGGGTGCATTACTTTGCTAGGACTATAATAGCAACATATCACAATTGAGAAAATTCATTGAGAAATCCATTGTCTCATAGTTCTGGAAATTACAAGTCTATAATTAAGGTACTGACAGGGCCACATTCCCTCTGAAGGCTTTAGGGTAGAATTTGTTGATGCTTCTTTCCTAGTTTCTGGGAATCTTAGGTGTTTTTCCTATGTCTTTACATATGCTTCTCTGCTTCTCTGTATGTGTGTCTCTGTCCAAATTTCCCTTTTTATGAGGATACTAGTCAGATTAAAGCTTACCTACTGACCTAATTTTGACTTAACTACTTCTGTAAAGACCTAGGATCTATCTCCAAAGAAGGTCACAATTGGTTTTGTTTTGTTTTGTTTTTTTAAACTGGGAATTGAACCTAGGGCATTTTATCCTAGGCATTTTATTTTTTATTTTAAAACAGGGTCTTGCTAAGTTGCTGAGGCTGATCTGGAACCTGTCTCAGCCTCCCAAGTACTGGGAGACTTGGCTTATTTTTAAGAGTATTTAACTAACTCACACACACTGCTTTTCTTCAGTAATTTGCTGCTAAATGCCAAATTAAAACTAAAAATTTCTAATAAAAGTTAGGAAAAATAATATATGGAAAATATTTATTGCCTGGTGATCAAATCTCTCATCAAATAAACACAACTAAAAAAAAAAGCTAGACAGTTGAAAATTTGAGACCTTTTAGTTAGTATTTATAGATATTTATACAACATTGACAAATCAACAAAATGGGAAAAGAGTGCTACAGTGTCCACACTATAACATAAATATTCAAAGGAATTCTCTAAAGTTCTCTTAATTAACTTTTTTTAAATTTATTTTTTTTTCAGCATGGATTTTTTATACATTTCTTGAGTACAACAGGGCTACATAGACATTTATGACATATCAATCATTGTCAGATCACAAATAGCACCACTTCTTTGTTTTACACATACAGCCCACATTCTTAACATAGCCTAGTAAAGCAAACTTTCTAGAGTCATAAAACCATACTCCTTTAGGGTCATATATTTACTTTCTAAGAAGTAGGAGGGTCTTTCATCTACGCATCCTAGGTGCAATCTCTAGACTTCGAGAGGCCAATGTAGCCATCTCTCAATTAACTTGATGATTCTCTACTGACTCTAAATATAAGACCTGGTTGTCTTTTATACAAGTTCTAATTAAATTTCTATTTTTTACTTTCAGTTTTGACTTTAGTAAGGTCAACTGATTTTTTAAAGATTCCTTATCTTGTAACTTTTAATCTCCAATTAAACCTGCATAGTAGCTGGGTGTGGTGGCGTATGCTTGTAATCTCAGTACTTGGGGGGCTGAGACAGGAGGATCAGAGGTTCATGACCAGCCTCAGCTACTTAGTGAGTCCCTGTTTCAAAATAAAGAATAAAAAATAGGGCTGCGGATGTAGCCCCTGGTGGATGTAGCCCTGTAGGGCTATGGAGGTAGAATGCCCCTGGGCCCAATCCCCAGTACCTTGAGAAAAGAAAAGCCCTGCATAGTCACTTGCTATTACCAGAGTAGTGCATAGCATAGCCCAGAACTTAAAGGTGTTTTTCCCCACACTGAGGCATTCATTTGTATGTATATATTATATCCCTAGGAAAGAATCACAGGATTTTCCCTTTGTGTTTTGTCTTGCTTCTTTGTAATCCATGAGGTTTTCAGTACAATGAAAACAAACTGACAATGGGAGCAAATGATTCTGGTATTTTTCTACATCTTTGAGTTGTACATTAAATCTTGAGCTGATCACTCCACACTTCTTTAACCTGTCTGTGAGATTCACAATAATTTTCTCGGCACTGTGATCATAAATTACCCCAATTTGCCAGTGTAAACATGATTTATCACCAGAGGAACCACAGGTTGACTTTGGAGCATGCCTAATAAGAATCTTTTCATCACTGTTGACACTCTTGAGAGCATTGTCCAAAACATTCAGACACACCATTATGGTGGCACAAAAAGAGCTAGAAAACTTAATAGTCAGAGTTAATTTATTATCCAGTTTCCAAATCCAACTCCTGCAATTCACCTCTCTTCTTTCTTTTTTTTTTAATTTTCTTAATTGGTACATTATCGACTACCTTTCCTCAGTAATTGTTTCTTATATATTCTATACTAGGAACTTACTGGACATATATTGGTAGAAGAAAACAGATATGATCCGTGCCCTTTAAACATAAAAAGAAGGGACAAATAAAACAACACCAAATGTATAATTATACATTGTGAAGAAGGCTATGGAGGAAATTAATAGGTACAGGGATAGAAAATTGTAGTACAATTACCTAGACACTATGATCAGGGGAGTCATTTCTAATTAAGTCCTGTATTAGTCAACATTCTTCAGGGAAACAGAACCAATAGGATTAATTGATTTATTATAAGGAATTTGGCTCATGAAATTATGGAGGTCAACCCAGGAAAGCCGGTGACCGTATAGTTCTGAGAGGTGAAGAGATGAGAAGACTGATGTCCTAGATCAAACAGAGCAAAGCAATTCCCTCTTTCTCCATCTTTTGTTCTATTCAGACTGTCAAGAATTGAATGACTCCTACCATGCTGGGGAGGGCGATTTGTTCTACTCAGTCCACAGATTCAGATGCTAATCTCATCTGGAAAACCCTTAAAGACACATCAGAAATAATGTTTAATTGGGGCACTCTGTGTTCCAGTCAAGTGAACAAATAAAATTAGCCAGTACAATGTCTCAGGACATTTAACCTGAGGAAAAGCATGAGAAAGATTCAGTCTTAAGACAGTCTTTTAGACAGAAAGAGAACATTTATTTGTAAAGAGGGAGAACATTTGTAAGATCCTGAGTTAGGGAAGGAAGTTTTGTATCTGAAGAAGTGAAAGGTCAGAAAGGCTCAAAGACAATGGGTCAAAATGAGAACAGTATCAGATAAATGTGAAGAAGTAGGTGAGTTTGAATGAAGGAGGTTGTGCGACGCCACACATCAAATAGAGTTAAATAAACAAAACACTCAACTCAATATGGCTAGGTGAAAAGGTTAGTATAATGACTCATATAACTCAAAAGCTTTTAAGAAAGCACACTTTTTTTTTTTTTTTGCGGAATTGGGGATTAAAGCCAGGGGCATTCTACCTCTGAGCTTCATCTCCAGCCCTATTTTTTATTCTTTATTTTGAAACAGGGTCTCACTAAGTTGCGGATGGCCTCACTAAGTAGCTGAGACTGGCC
>PVLC010047472.1:0-11076 GCA_004027655.1 Graphiurus murinus
AAAAAAAAAAAAAAAAAAAAAAAAAGAAACCAGGAGACCAGATGCCTAAGGCCCAGCTGCCCTCCTGCCTGTCACCTGCCTGTCCCGGCCACCACCTCCACTCTCCCTCCTTCCTCTGCAGAGGTGGCAGGAAGGACTAACCTAGACAGTCTTCATCTTAAAAGCCACCTGCTCGTGCATGACACTCCGCTGAGGGCTCAACGCCCAAGGGCTGAGCCTCCCACCACCGCGGCGGGCCTCAGCCTGGCTCCATGGCAGATACGGATGACTCCATGTAGCTCCAGCATACTCCCTCCCCACCACCCAACCGCAGGGCCAACTCAGGGCCCGATACACCAGGCGCCCAGCGGGGGTGTGGCAAGGGAACCACAGCACCTGTCCCCAAACACCAGGAACTGGTCACAGCTGGCGAGGAGAGACCCCAGCACCCACAATCCACTCTGCACGCAGAGGCCTTTGGCAGACCTGGGTCTGATGGGCCCCACACTGGTGAAGGGGCCCCAGCAAGCGGGACCTTCCCTGGGCAGACCGTGCCAGGGCCCAGCTGCATCCCACATCCTGCCACAAAGGGGTCAGCTCACTTCCAAGGGCTCAGAGCGTGCCTCACGATGTGCAACCGGTGCTACTGGTGACACAGTGGCTCTGGGTTTCCCAAGGGGTTTTGGATTCATACTTGGAAGTGTCCTGAAGCCAGACATGGTGGCATAAGCCTGTAATTCCAGTACTTGGGAGGCTGACATAGGAGGATCATGGGTTCCAGGCCTGCCTCAGCAACTCAATGAGACCCTCAGTAACTTAAGATCCTATTTCAAAATGAAATGTAAGCTGGGCATGGTGACACATGCCTGTAATCTCAACACGTGGGAGGCTGAAACAGGAGGATCAAAGGTTCAAAAGACAGTCTCAGCAATGTAGCAAGACTCTCAGCAACCTAGCAAGACCCTGGGCTTTTTTTTTTTTTTTTTTTTGCGGTACTGGGGATTGAACTCAGGGGCGTTCTACCTCCAAGCTATACCCCCAAGCCCTATTTTTTATTCTTTATTTTGAAACTGAGTCTCACTAAGTTGCGGAGTGCCTCACTAGGTAGCTGAGGCTGGCCTCGAACCCGGATCCTCCGGTCTCAGCCTCCCGAATGCTGGGATTACAAGCGTGCGCCACCACGCCCGGCTCAAGACCCTGTTTTAAAATAAAGAATAAAAGTAGGGCTGGGGGTTTGGCTCAGAGATAGAATGCCCCTGGGTTCAATCCCCAGTACCACAAAATTAAAAAAAAAAAACGGCTGGGGGTATAGCTTAGCTTGGAGCTAGAATGCCAGTGAGTTCAAACCCTAGCACACACAGAAAGAAGCAAGCCCTGGTTCTAGAAAAAAAACAACAACAACAAAAAAAAAACCTGCCCACCGCAGGCTCGTAGGAAAGAGCTGGAACACTGCCTGCTCCTTACCAATGCTTTCAGTCTCTAAACACCAACCACGGGCACAGGCCTGGCCTATCAGCTGCACAACTGCTCAAAACCCTCCGTGAGAGGACTGGGGTTGTAGCTCAGTGACAGCGTGTGCTTAGCATTCATGAAGTGCTGGGTTCAATCCCCAGCACTGTAATCCAACAGACAGACAGAGCTGGGCGTGGCGGTGCACACCTGGGATTCTAGTACTTGGGAGGCTAAGACAGGAGGATCACAGGTTTGAGGACAGCCTCAGCAAGTAGTGAGACTCTCATTAACCTAATGAGACCCTGTATCAAAATAAATAAATAAAACAGGGCTAAGGGTATAGCTCAGAGGTAGAAAGCCCCTGGCCTCAATCTCTAGGGAAAAAAAAAATAAACCCTCCATGACCACACGTGAGGTAGAGCCGGGATGCAGGAGCATGGGCTTCCAACTTGAGCTCCTGAAGAGCCAGGCCTGGCCTGCTGTAAGCCAGCCGAGGAGGTGGGCTCTCCCAGGGCCTCAGGAATAAAGCACTAGAATCATGGCGTGGTGCAGAGCCCAGCGCGAGGACGGTGAGGCCCTGAGCGAGGGGCCTGGATTCACGGCCTCGTGCTCGTTAGTGAAGGGAGCAGGCCTGTCACCGGGCATGGACAGAGCACGCTCTGGGTTCTGGGGTGAGGCCGCTGCTCCGATGTCTAAACAGTCTTCCTGGGCTCACAGCATATGGAGCCTAGCTCCCCTCCCCCCGAGCGGGCACTCCCAGGCCTCCGCAGCCTGCCGACCCCTTGCAGAAAGAGGAAAGCAGACCTGCTCCCCGCAGTGATGGCCAGAGCCAGGAAACGCCTTGCCTGGCAGGAGAGTTGGCCAGCTGGAGACAAACGGGGCTAGAGAACTGCGGCCGTCCAGCCCCAGACAGGCCGGGAAGCGCCCTCCACGGAGCACGACCGAGGGTGCTAGTCACACACCAAGTTCTCTCACACGCAGCAAGCTGCGCAGGAAGTGCCTGGCGTCCCTCCAGTCACTGGGAGACACAGGGCATTGCTGTGTCCTCAAAAACTTTCCCTCGGACCAGGCACGGCAACACATGCCTCTAATCCCAATGCTTGGGAGGCTGAGAGAGGAGGAGCACAGGTTGGAGGCCAGCCTCAGCTACTTGGGGAGGAATTCAGCAACATAGTGAGAACCTATTTCAAAATAAAATAGGGTTGGGGTGTAGCTCAGAGGTAGAACAGCCCTGGGTTCAATCCCCAATGCCATGGACACACAAAAAACTTTCCCCCGGGTTTCCTAGAGGTAGGTAAAGAGAGCTCCAGGATCTGCTGCCGCAGGGCCTAAAGCGCCACTTGAGGAATTAAGCTCAGAGACCCCACTGCACCTGTGGGGTGGGAGCCTCCCAGGCTGAGGGCTTTTGCCACCGAGCTCCCTGGGGAACCGCTAGACCTCAGCCAGGTCCCTCCACCACAGCTGACTGAGCTCCTGAGGGGTGCCTCGAGGGCAGGGGAGGAGCCTGCTCTCCTGCGGACACCCACCAGGTTCCACAGCAGTGGACAGGGGGTTCAGGGGACCCAAGTCCCATCTGCACCAGGTGGCTAAGGCTCGAGATGCTGCGGGCTCGCTGAGGAACTGCGTCCCAAGAGCAAAGGCCAGCAGCAGAAGCCGCCTGCGCGCTCCCGTAGGGCCGGCCGGCCAGCCGCACGTGCTTGGGCCCGGGGCGAGGCCTGTGCTCCCCGCCTCCTCGGGCCACCCTCCAGAACCCAAGCCCTCTCCCAGCACCACCATGCCTCGCCTGCTCTGCCGGGCTCCTCCACACTCCTCTCCTCCTTCCACTCCCGCAGCTGCCTGGCTACCTCCCCGCACCCTCCTGCCCAAGCCCTGCTCTGCACCTGCCCACCTGTAGAAATGCAGACATGTCCAATCCCCAGCCCCAGCCCTTAACTCAGGCCCGGAGCAGAAGAGAGGCCTCGAAGCAGAAAGGAGGGAAGGAGCAACCTCCCCCAGTGGAGGGCAGACTCCACTGCTACTCTCTGTTCTAGCTGGAAGCCTCTGACGGACAGACGCCGGGGCTTCCTGAGCAGGAAAGCGTGGTTCTTGCGGCCGGGCCCTGCCACCTGGTGGTGGTGTAGGGTACTTGCGAGCCTTGACCCACTGGGTTGGCCTCACCGAGGCACTAGACTTCAAGACTCCAGGAACCACTCTGCCGCATGAGCAGCACCGCTAATACTGTACCTTGGCCCACGTCGTGCAAGCCATTTTCTTAGTTCTTGACATGAAAAACTCACGACCCCTCCAACACTGTCTGTAAGAGGCCCTATCACTGCCCTGGGAGTTCCAACGAGCCAAGTGCCTGCCCTGCGCCACAGCCAGGAATGCTGAGCCCCGCTGGCCCGCCCTCCGCCCTTCCTGAGAGGTCTTCTCACCACCATCTCCCCAAGAAAGTGCTGGGCCGCGCCCTCGGGGGTGTCAGGGAGGCCTCGGAAGCCCAAGCCCCACATCTGCGCCAACTCCCGGCCGCCCTGCCTTTCAAAGGCTACATGACAGTGGGGTCGCGGCCCTGGGCTTGGCCCCAGCTAGCTGCACCACGCATCTGTGCAGGACACCATGAGGCCCTGCCGAGGCCCTGCCAGTGCTGACCTCCACCGCAGGGAGAGGCGAGGGGCGGGCAGTCACTCACAAGTGGCAGGGGACTCCGGCTGCGGCATGTGTGAGACCGCTGTCTCGCAGCGCGACACGACACGCCAGGGCAGTCACAGCGGCCGACTCCTCCCCGCTCCCCAGCCGCCCGAGCGAGCACGTCACTCACGCTGATAGTGCTGCAGCAGCCGGTGCGTGCGCACGTCCCACACCTTCACCGTGTTGTCCATGCCGGCGGCCGCGATGCAGGTACCGCTGGGGTGGAAGTCCACATAGGAGACAAAGCTGAAAGACAGGAGCCGTCAGGCACCGCAGGAGGGCCGCCTGGCTCGGGACAGAGCCTCCCTGTGCAGCTGCCCGAGCTGTCACCTCAGCCCACAACTCTCCCTTCTGCCATGGTTCTTCACCAGAGGCCAAGCCAGGGCAAGACGTGAGTGAGCGCAGGGGGGCTTCCCAGAGTCCAAGTCCCACCTCTGGTACCGTGCGGCACCTACCTCCCAGCTACACCCCAGCCCTACTTTACTTTTATTTTGAAATAGGGTCTCGCTAGGTTGATGCAAGTCTCACTACATGCTAACGCTGTCCTTAAATCTGCAATCCTCCCATCTTGGCCTCCCAAGTTCAGGGATTACAGTCATGTACCACCACACCTGGCCAACTGTTTATTGTTGTTGTTTTTTGGGTTTTTTTGTTTTGTTTTGTTTTTTCTTGCGGTACTGGGGACTGAACTCAGGGGCATTCTACCTCTGAGCTATACCCCTAGCCCTATTTTTTATTTTGAAACAGGGTCTCCCTAAGTTTCGGAGTGCCTCACTAGATAGCTGAGGCTAGCTGCGAACCCAGATCCTCCGGTCTCAGCCTCCCAAATGCTGGGATTACAAGCGTGTGCCACCACACCCGGCTTGGTTTTGGTTTATTATTTGTGGTCATGGGTATTGAACTCAGGGGTATTCTACCTCTGACCTATACCCCCAGCCCTATTTTATTTTTATTTTGAAACAAGGTCTCACTGAGTTGCAGAGGGCCTCACTCAGTTGCTAAGGCTGGCCACAAGCCTGCGATCCTTCTGTCTCAGCCTCCCAAGTACTGGGATGACAGGTGTACACTACCACGCCCAGCTTCACCAGATGTTAAACACAAGTAGAGAAGACTGTCTTCAGACCCAAAGGTGAGCTGGCTGCTTGGGGCTGAGTTGTAGCTGGCACCCTTGCTGGGGCTGGCTCTGGTGCAGCCCTGCCTGCTGAGGTGCAGGCGGAAGGCCCCGAAGGGACATGGCGCTGCTGCCCCACGCACCTCATGGAGACACGCCAAGGACCCCAACACACCCACACATGATCCTCAGGCTCTGGGGAGGAGCCCTGGCCTGTGGCTTCCAGCCTAACTAAGGAGGGGGGAAGCCGGGGTCCATCTGGGAACCTGGATCAGCTCCTCCCCTTGATGACATGGAACAGTGGGAACAGCCACCGCCTGCTGCAGTTGAAGCCCACCATCAGAGCTAGTGTACTAAGATGCTTTTTTTTTCGGTATTGGGGATTGAATCCAGGGGCGGTCTACCTCTGAGCTACACCCTGTTTTTAGTTTGTATTTTGAAACAGGGTCTCACTAAGTTGCTGAGTCTTCCCTTGAACCTGTCTCCTCTTCCCAAGTACTGAGATTCTGAGATTACAGGAGTCCACCACCACACCCAGAAGCACAGTTGGGGGAAGGAGTTCAAGTGCTCACAGACAGACTCGCTGCAAGTCTGAACTAGAAAGTGAAAGGGAAAAAAGAGAGGCCCAGAGAACTGCCAGGCTGGAAGCCAAGCATTCCTGTTGTTTGCAGAATGGGGATGGGGCTGAACCTTCCATTCCTACAGGAAAAAATATGCCAAAGGCACCAGCCAAGAAGCAGCAGAGGCGTGGCCACCACCCCAGGCCCCCCCTGCAGGCCGTGGCCCCGCACGCCCAGGCCCACGCGCCGCGCTGGAGCACCTGCGGCGGCAGGCAGTGCTGGGCACTTACCCACCATGCTCGCAGTACGAGTGGACACACTCCCGACTGGCCTTGTCCCACAGCTTGACAGTCTTGTCGTCACTGGCAGATACAATGAGCCGTCCATCGGGCGAGAACCTGAGCCAGACAGGACAGGAGTCACCAGCAACCAACACGCTCGCCGCATTCGCCTCTTCCTTTCCCGGCATGCCTCCTGCCCCGCCCGGGAACTGTCTAGGTCTGCACCTCTTGCTCTGCCCGGGAGACCCTGGGCAACCGGCTTCCCTCTTTATGAGCTGCATGAGCGCAGGGCCCAGCCCACAGTAAGCACGGAGGAGTACAAGGCACAGAAGCCCAGAGCAGAGGGCTGGGGGCATAGCTCAGGGGTGGAGGGCTGGCCTGGCAGGTAAGACGCCCTGGGTCCATCTCCAGCACTAGAAAGAAAAAGAACACCGAGCAGCAGACACATGGCAGGTGCTGACTGCTGGCAGGGAGGTCCTGGGGACCCACCAACAAAGGCCAAAGGCCTGTGTGGGCACGACAGCCCACCTTGCTGCACCCTGAACAATGAGGCGCCCGAGGCCAGGGGACGGAGCTGCCCCAGGAGCAAGGAGACGGTGCCGCAGCCCCCACCCCTCGCTGCCACGGCGTCCTGCTCTCCCCTGACCACGCTGGCCCCTTCTCTGGAGCGAAGGGATTTGATGTGAGGAAGCTCTGCTGAAAGAAATCAAATAAAGCTGGAAGTAGGTATATCAGCATCTGCAACTCTTTTTTTTGTTTTTTTTGCACTACTAGGGATTGAACCCAGGGGCATTCTACCTCCGAGATATACCCCCAGCTCTATTTTTTTATTCTTTATTTTGAAACAGGGTCTCACTAAGTTGCAGAGGTCCTAAGTAGCTGAGGCTGGCCGTGAACCTGCAATCTTCCTGTCTCAGCCTTCCGAGTACTGGGATTACAAGCACATGCCACCATGCCGGGCTTGCCTGCACCTCTTGGACCTTGAAAAGTCCTCGGGTCACCTGGCTCCCCGGGTGCACAGCGCAGCCTCCAGGCCATGCCCTCTCAACAGCCTGCACCCGTAAGCTGGAGAGCAACATCACCCTTCAGTGGAACGCCCCAGTGGAAAGGAGGCACGCCCTAGCCCCAGAGACCCGGGTCAGGCCCCAGCTCTGCCACTTCCCACCGTGCGCCCAGCGCTGGGCACTGCTGCTCTGACCTCGGTTTCCCCCTCTGCTAGCTGGCAGGGCTGCCGCCAGGAGCAAGAAAGCGCTGCCCAGTGGTCGGCCAACAGTGTCCATCACTGATGTTGCCGCGGCTGAGCAGCGGCTTCTGCCGCCCCGGCTGGCGCTGTGATGGGGGGGTGTCAGAGGGTCAGAGGGTCATCGTGGCTAACCCAGGGCTGACCTGTATGCCAAGCGTCAGCTCCGTTGGAGCGTCTCAACACACACAAAGCAGGGCCTACCACTGTCGCCATTTTAGAGACAACCAAAGGCCCAGAAGAGTCAAGAGTGGCTGAGCGGCCTGCCCCGGGTCACCAGCTGGCACCCGTGGCCTCTCTGTGCCCCTCAGCGCCACACAACGCTCCACGACAGTGCTCACTTGGCGCAGCGGACCCAGTTGATGTGCTGGCTCAGGGAGAAGAGGAACTTCTGGCGATGAGTCGACCACACCTTGATTGTCTTGTCATCGGAGGCTGTCAAGAGGGACTGGCCGTCACTGCAGAAGTGGACGCTCCTCACTGTGGCTGTGTGTGCACGGAATACAGTTGACTCACCCTTGCTACGAGGACAGACATTGGGTCAGGAAGCCCAGTGATGACAAGGAGGACCCCACGCACATCGACGCTCCCCGGCCTTGCGGGCACCCCAGGCCCCAAGGAGGGGACCAGAGGCTCCCCGTGACCCCCCCCACACACACACGCAGTGCCAGGCAGCAGTCCTTGGAGGACGGCACAGGCCAGGCCTGAATCCCTCCGCAACTGAGGAGGGCCCCAACAAAGCCCAGCCTCCCAGGGCGCCTCCTCGAGGGGAGCAGCGGCCACACTGGCCAGCCCAGGCCAACCTAGGTCGGCAGCTCTGGCACCAGGGCCCGGACCCTGTCAGGCCCCTCAGCATCTGTAACTCACACGTTGGGGACCCAGAGGCGAACAGTCTTGTCGCGGGAGCCTGAGGCAAGCAGGTGACCCGAGGGGGAGAAGTTCACACAGGTGACGGCGTCCTTGTGGCCCATGAAGCGGTAGGCGCGTGACTGGGGTTTCATGTTCCAGACCATGAGGCACGAGTCCATGGAGCCACTGGCTGAGGAGAGTGCGACGCTGTGAGACCAGGGCAGGGGGAGGCGGGAGCAGGCGCGGCCTTCCTTCCTAAGCACCCGCGCAGGCGGGAAGAAGCCTTCCCACGGCGGCGGCCCACCTCCAGTGGCCGCTGATGGGAGCCCGGAGAGCCTCCAGCCTGGAATGCCGGCTGACGGTGGCCCGTCACGTGCCAGCCCGGGCTGCGACCCAGGCTCTGGGCAACGTGTCCCTGCGTGGCCCTACGTCCCCAATGACACACTGAGGACACAAGGGCAAGTCTTCCCAACAATGGGGAGCCAGCCCGATCCAAAGGGCCTTTTACCTCGAGATGCGCAACTACAAGCCTGAAGCAGGCCCAGAACAGACCACAGTGGCTTCAGCTCCAGCACCCCAAGGCCAGCGCCCTCCGCAAGGACTGACATGAAGGGGATGAGAAAGCTGCGCCAGGAAAGCTGGGTGTGAACCCCACGGGCCAGGAAGGGCACCCAGCTGGAGCGGAAGGGCAGCGGCAGGAGGTGGAGCTCCCAGCTCCGCTCAACGTCCTCCCCACCGGCAGGCCTCCGTTTTAACAAGGTGTGCCGTATGACTGTGGGCAACGGAATCTAAACTCAAGGAAAGGGGCCGCTGTTCAGGGCCCATGCCACAGGACAGCCCCAAGAGGTCGCCGGGTGTGCAGAGGAAAGCCAGGACCCTGGCCTCACGCTCAGGCTGTGGGGCCTTCGTGAGGCCCCTCTCCTCTGAGCCTTGGGCGCTGTGCGGGCTAGAGCAGCTCAGAAAGCCCAGGGCAGAGCGGGCGGGCAGAAGCAAGACGCAGGCCTAGGTAGAGCACCATGCCTGGCTGTGCTCTGCTCCCCCACACCGCACCTCCCAGCTGGAAATCCAGCCTGCTCAGCCCAAAACCCAGCACGCGGGGCAAGATGCCTTCTCACCCAGCTGCTTCGAGTTGACACTGAAGTCCAAGCAGGTAACTGCATCTCGGTGGCCCTTAAAATGCCTCTCCAGTGAGGGGTCCTCCTGCAAGAGAGCCAAGGCAAATAGGTGAAGGGGGTTCCCTGGGGCCGAGCCTCTTTCTACAACAGCCAGGAGGGGAAAAAATGTTCAAGGTATAATCTTACATATAGAAAAGTCCTAAGGAGCCGGGCGTGGTGGCGCACGCTTGTAATCCCAGCATTTGGGAGGCTAAGACCTGAGGATCCGGGTTCGAGGCCAGCCTCAGCTACCTAGTGAGGCACCCCGAAACTTAGTGAGACTCGGTTTCAAAATAAAGAATAAAAAATAGGGCTGGGGGTATACCTTGGAGGAAGAAAACCCCTAAGGACTCCACTAAAAACTACCAGAACTAATAAGTGAGCCAGCAAGGAAGCAAGATACAAAATCAATACATGCAGAGCTAGGTGTGGTGGCACACACTTGTAATCCCGGTACTTGGGGGGCTGAGACAGGAGGATCACAGGTTCTTGGCCAGCTTCAGCTATTTAGTGAGGCCCTCTGCAACTTAGTGAGACCCTGTTTCAAAATAAAGAATAAAAAATAGGGATGGGGGTGTAGTTTGGAGGTAGAATGCCCCTGGGTTCAATCCCCAGTACCGCAAAAAAAAACCAAACTAAAAAAGACCACTAAAAGAAATTAAAGAGCAGCCAGAGATGTGGTGGCACACGCTTGTAATCCCAGCATTTGGGAGGCTGAGACCGGAGGATCCGGGTTCGCGGCCAGCCTCAGCTACCTAGTGAGGCACTCCGCAACTTAGTGAGACCCTTTATTCAAAATAAAGAATAAAAAATAGGGCTGGGGGGTATAGCTTGGAGGTAGAATGCCCCTGGGTTTATACCCAAGTACCGCAAAAAAAAAAAAAAAAAAAAAAAGGCAGCCAGGTGTAGCCAGTCATCCAGCCAGTACTTAGGAGGCTGAGACAGGAGGGTCACTGTTTGATGTCAGACTCAGCAGCTCAGTGAGACCCTATTTCAAAACAAAAAAATAAAAAGGGCTGTAGTGTAGCTCAAGGTACAATGCCCCTAGGTTCAATCCTCAATACCACACCAAAAAAGAAAAAAAAAAAAGGAAAAGAAACTAAAGAGATTAAAGAGCGCCTAAAAATGGAAAGATATCCAATGTTCATAGAAGACAATATTAGTAAAATGCAATACTCCCCAAATCAATCTACAAATTCAATATAATTCCAATTAAAATCCCAGAGTCCTTTTTGTAGAAATTGACCTTAAAATTTATATAAAAACTCAAAATGCACCCCCCCAAAAAAAATCTTAGAAAAGAACAGTAACAAAATAGCCAGTTAGCCCGGCCTGATGGCGCATGCTTGTAATCATAGCATTTGGGAGGCTGAGACCGGAGGATCCTCAGCTATCTAGTGAGGCACACCGCAACTTAGTGAGACCTTGTTTCAAAATAAAGAATAAAAAATAGGGCTGGGGGTATAGCTCAGAGGTAGAATGCCCCTGAGTTCAATCCCTAGTACCAAAAAAAAAAAAAAAAAAAAAAAAAAAATAGCCACTGTTGAAAACAGTTTGTCAACTCCTCAAGAATCAGCAAAGCTAGCTGGGCGTGGTGTTGCACGCTTGTAATCCCAGCATTCGGGAGGCTGAGACCGGAGGATCCGAGTTCTCGGCCAACCTCAGCTACCTAGTGAGGCACTCCGCAACTTAGTGAGACTCGGTTTCAAAATAAAGAATAAAAACTAGGGCTGGGGGTATAGCTCGGAGGTAGAATGCCCCTGAGTTCAATCCCCAGTACCGG
>PVLC010047473.1:0-11075 GCA_004027655.1 Graphiurus murinus
GGGATTGAACTCAGGGGGCATTCTACCTCCGAGCTATACCCCCAGCCCTATTTTTTTATTCTTTATTTTGAAACCGAGTCTCACTCACTAAGTTGCGGAGTGCCTCACTAGGTAGCTAAGGCTGGCCACGAACCTGGATCCTCCGGTCTCAGCCTCCCAAATGCTGGGATTACAAGCGTGAGCCACCACGCCCGGCTCTGTATAGTTGATTTTTTTTTAAGTTGCTTATTAAGCATATAGCATTATCTTTACCCCATTAAGTAAAAAAGAAAACACATAATTTATAACAAATATACTCCAAGCTGAGCGTGGTGGCGCACGCTTGTAATCCCAGCATTTGGGAGGCTGAGACCGGAGGATCCAGGTTCGCGGCCAGCCTCAGCTACCTAGTGAGGCACTCTGCAACTTAGTGAGACTCGGTTTCAAATTAAAGAATAAAAAATAGGGCTGGGGGTATAGCTCGGAGGTAGAATGCCTCTGAGTTCAATCCCCAGTACCGCAAAAAAAATAAAAATAAAAAAAAATAAACAAATATACTCCAATAATGATTTTATTCAATACTGCCAAATTAAAAACTATCTCCCATAGATTATGACTGTTAATCAGAATGCTCACATCAGAATCAGAATGCTCACATAAGCTTGCTGGAATTCAATGCAGAGGAGTCATTTTAGTTTACATCTTTCTCTAAGAATTTATTTTTCTTTTGGGGGATGATGATACTGGATTGAACCCAGGGCCATTCTACCTCGAGCTACATCCCTGGCTCTATTTTATTTTTCTTTTGAAACAGGATCTTGCTAGGTTGATGAGAGTTTCCCTACTTGCTGAGGCTGGCCTCAAACCTGCAATCCTCCTCTCTCAGCCTCTCAAGTACTGGGATTAAAGGTTTGTGCCACTATGTCCAGCTTAAGAATTTATTTTTCTAAAGAAACATCTTTAGCTTACTTACATGGATTCTCAAAATCTATCAGATTCCTCCTACATTCAGAGCAGCCAAATATGGACCCATGAAATAGATAAGCAAGTACAACTGTTTTTAAAATGTAGTAACATCTTTATGAATTTAATATAACTATATTAAATTATTGTGCATAACGTTCATACATTCATATGCAAACTTACATATGCTATTCTGAATTGCTAGTTTTGCGTATGTGTTCCTGATTTCCTCAATGAAATTGTAAGTGTTCTGTATAAAACATGATCTTCCTGCAATATTACTTTGCATATAAACAGCATTCAGTTAAAATTAGCGAACTAACACAAAGGTATTATTTATCAGGGGCATTCTGCTTCCAAGCTACATCCCCCAGCCCTATTTTACTGTTTTATTTGGAAACAGGGTCTCATTAAGTTGCTGAGAGCCTGGCTAAGCTGCTGAGGCTCTCCTCAAACCTGCCATCTTCCTGTCTCAACCTCCCAAATAGAGATTACAGGCATGTGCCACCACACCTGGCCTAAGTTACATTTTGATATTATTTTTATTATATAAAATATGAGTGAAATCATATTACATTTGTTCCAATTATGCATTTATTATGAAATAAACATTTACTGTGCAGATATTGTGGAAAATTATAGCAACACAACTAAGAATCAGATGTGACACTACCCTCATGGAACTTTAGCCTTTAAGGACAATAAGCAAAGAGATATCTACAATATATTGTGATAAGCATGTATAACATCAAAAGCACAGTAGATCTGGGAGTACCTGGAAAAGGATAAAAAGGGAAACAGGCAGAACATTCCACATGAAATAATTATCAACATCCCAAAACATGATGTTGAGTGAATTAGGTCCCAGGCCATTATCATTATGAAGCTAATCTTGTTTCTTTTGAAGGAACATAACACCTTATGCTAGGAAGTATGTTTAGTTTTCTCTCACCTTCTAGCAAGATTATAGACTTGCCAGGTGTGGTGATGCACGCCTGTAATCCCAGTACTTGGGAGGCTGAGACAGGAGGATTGTAGGCTCAAGGACGGCCCCAGTAATATAGCAGGACTCTCAGCAACCTAGCAAGACCCTGTTTCAAAACAAAACAAAAAAATAATTAAAAAAGAGCTGGGGGATGTAGCTCGGAGGCAGACTGCCTCTGGGTTCAATCCCCAGTACCACAAAATTAAATAAATAAATAAAACACTCTCCTTACTCTAACACAATAACTACTGCTGTTTGTATCTGTGTGTAGTTTACAATATGTTTTTTTTTTACTCAGCTTAGTCAAGAATTAGATGACAAGGGGGTGAAGATGTAACTCAGTGGTAGAGTGCATGCTTGGCATGTGGGAGGTCCTGGGGGTTCAATCCCCAGCACCCCCCAAAAGAGAAAAGTAAAGAATTTGACCACACTGCACATTTTAAATATAATAATCAATGAACTTTATATAATTATGCTTAAGCAGTTTAAAAAGTATAGTTAGTTGCTTAAGCTTATGGTCAATCATTAAAAGTGAATTTGCAATTATAAGGTCAAAGCTCATCAGAGACAGGCTTCATGCATATTTTTTAAATGTTTCATCCAGTCCTATCATAACCAAATACTGTAATAGAATGCCAGGAATGGATTTTATTCCTGGTAGTAGATTTTTTTTTAATTCTTTTTTCAGTAACACTGTGGTGGTCACCAAAGTGAAAAACTCTATTTTTCTTGTCATATGGTTCTTCCTAATGACATCCCTAAATGATTTCACCATTCAAAGCAGAGGTTTTCTAAGTAAATTTATTCTATTGAAGAAAACACTTATGGCTTTTAAAAACAATCTGGAAATGAGTGGATGGTTACATCAGAATCACTTGGAAGTCTTTTAATAATACAAACTCTAGAAGCCTTGCTTCCCAGTACTTAGATAAGTAAATCTGAAGTGAAATCTGAGCTTTTTTTTTTTTTTTTCCTTTTGGTATTGGGAATTGAACCCAGGGCTGTTCTACCTCTGAACTATACCCCTAGCCCTTTTTATCTTTTATCTTGAAACAGGGTCTTGCCAAGTTGCTGAGTCTAGACTCAAGCCTACAATCCTCCTGTCTCAGTTTCCCACGTACCGGAATTATAGGTGCATGCAACCATGCCTAGCTCTACCAATATCTTCTGAACAAAGGATTCAAGATTATCCCTGTCATTTGTATAACAAAGTCCTCAGAATGAATGAAGGGTATCATTTTCTGCAACAAAGAGTGGGAAAGAGGAAATGAAATTATGAGCATTCCAAAATAACAAAAAATGAATATATAACTTTTTTTTTTTTTTTTTTTTTTTTTTTTTTTGCGGTACTGGGGGTTGAACTCAGAGGCATTCTACCTCCGAGCTATACCCCCAGCCCTATTTTTTATTCCTTATTTTGAAACCGGGTCTCACTAAGTTGCGGAGTGCCTCACTTAGGTAGCTGAGGCTGGCCGCGAACCCGGATCCTCTGGTCTCAGCCTCCCGAATGCTGGGATTACAAACGTGCGCCACCACACCCGGCTAATATATAACTTTTAAAATCATTTTCTGGCTTGTTGTTGCTGCTGCTGTTCAGGGTTTTTTGTGTTTTGTTTGTTTGTATTGGGTTTTGGTTTTAGCTATACTGGGGATTGAACCCAGGGTGTCACACATGCTAGCCAAGTTCTCTACCACTGAGATACATCCCCATCCTCACAGATCTATTTTAAATATAAATTATGGAAAAGATAAGGTGACCTTGAAAGGAAAGCAAGAAATAGAACATGCTTTCTGGGAAGAAATGGAACGTGCTGCCTTGTCCCTTTGCAGGTCTAAGCCCTAGGATCAGTTCCATGCAGGAAGTGCCAAGCTCTTCCTGCGAGACACAGCACCTAATCCAAGGGATGGTGACCAGAAACTGACTAGCACTTGCCAGCTGCAGCAAAGGCTTTGTCTCAAGAAAAAAAAAAAAAAAAATCCTTTGCACTTAGGAAAAAACATAAAGCACAAAAACTTTGTTGTTGCTGCAGTTCTTGTTGTGGCTTATATAACATAACTGAATAATTGAGACCATATGGAGAACACATTCCAGTAACCTGTAGATCATCTTATACAAACTTCTCAACTTTGCATTTTCATTAATGCTATGGGTCAAATAGAAGTAATTTCACCAATTACATCATAGCTCCATTGTGTAAAAAAAGAATTCAAGGGAAAGAAATCTGTAATCTTGATTAAGTATCCAATTAAATCTATTGCTATAAGTACCAAAATATATCTTCCGTGGCCTAATCACATAAGGAACTTAAAATTAACTGTCTAAAAAAGAAAGAGTGCATTAATCTTAATTTATAAGCATAATATTTTGTTAAATGTAAAATAGTTTCAGTTGATATTTCTTTTTTTTTCAGTTTTTCTAAAATGAATTATACTTTGACCCTTCCACGTTGGAGATTAAAAATGTCATATTAAAAATTAGGTCTCATTCCACACACCAAAAAAAATTATAATTATCCTCACTTCATCTTTAGTATTTCCTCCATTGCTCATCAAATTGCTTCCTTTGTCTTTTCACATGCTTTTGAAAGTATGAAGAACCTCAGAGACCCAATCCACCTACTTTTCTTCCCTCTCCCATCTCCACCTAAGTTCCAGCTACAGTCCAGTCGGTGCTCATCAGGACAACTCAGGCAGCGTCCATCTACACTGCCCCTCTTCCACTTGTTCTCCAACATGTGGTCAGACTGATCTTTTCAAAAACCTGCTCAGAGCCAGGCATGGTTGCGCGAACCTGTAATATCAGTGGAGGCTGAGACAGGGGGATCATAGCTTCGAGGAAAGCCTCAGCAACTTAATGAGACTCTCAGCAACCTATCGAGACCCTGTTTCAAAAAATAAGCCAGGCGTGGTGGTGCACGCTTGTAATCCCAGTACTTGGGAGGCTGAGATAAGAGAATCCAGGTTCGCAGCCAGCCTCAGCCACTTAGTGAGGCCCTCGGCAATTTAGTGAGACCCTGTTTACAAATAAAGAATAAAAAATAGAACTAGGGGCATAGCTCAGAGGTAGAATGCTCCTGGATTCCATCCCTAGTACCACAAAAAATAAAAATTAAAAAATAGGGCTACGGGTATAGCTTAGAGGTAGAATGCTTCTGGGTTCAATCCTCCCCCTGCTCAGTACTTAACCAACTCCCAGTCATCCTATCTACCCCTTTAGATTCCCCATCCCACAACAGGCACACCTTAAAACCCTCTGGGCGTGGTGGCGCAAGCTTGTAATCCCAGTACTTGGGAGGCTGAGACTGGAGGATCCAGGTTCGCCGCCAGCCTCAGCTACCTAGTGAGGCACTCTGCAATTTAGTGAGACCCTGTTTCAAAATAAAGAATAAAAAATAGGGCTGGGGGTATAGCTCGGAGGTAGAATGCCCCGAGTTCAATCCCCAGTACCGCAAAAAAAAAAAAAAAAAAAAAAACCTCTAATGTCTTTCCACTGTATTGATGCTAAAATTGAAATGTGTTAACTCCGCCAACGAGGTCCTGCAGAATGTCAGAATGTGGTGCCTATAAGGTCTCTACGTGCATCTCAGACTACATCTAATACACCCAGCCGTGGGCCCTTGATCACGCTTTCCAGGCCATGCTGACTCTCTGCCTACACTCTCTGCCTTATGCCTGAAATGCTCTTTGGCAGCTCTTTCCACAGATGCCAATGCCCTGTGTTTTGAATAAATCACTAATTAATTCTATTTAAATTTCCAGCTGATAGGCTTGCCTTAGTAAACTGCTTACTTCTGCTCCACTCCAATGTTGTACTTTCTACAACATTGGCATGAAACACAATTACACTCAAAATATCTTTTTTTATTCTGTTTTTGAAGGCATGAGATGAGACTTACTTTTGAACAAAGAAAAATTAGCTGGGGATGGTAGTGCACACCTAGAATCCCAGTACTTAGAAGACCAAGACAGGAGGATTACAGGTTCGAAGACAACCTCAGCAACTTAGCAAGATTCTCAGCAACTTGGTGAGACACTGTTTCCAAAAAAGGGGCGGGGGGGGGGGGATGTTAGGGGTGAAGCTCAGAGGTAGAACATCGCTAGGTTGAATCCCCAGTACCACAAAACGAACAAAAACATACTGCTCACATACAGTATGTCGTTAACTTGGAATACTCCTGAACTCCTGAACCTCTTTATCCTCTGAAGGAGCAGAAGCATGAATGCAAGCAGTGAGACTCAAATGGGGCGAAATCTGCAAGATTCATGGGTGCGAAGGCTTATCTGACCCTAGTCTTTCGACGTTGCTCGGCCTAGACCTTCCTTACCCTGCACCAGCATTAAATGGGCCCCAGTGAGGACACAGACCTCACACTATTTGATCTCTTCCATTGGAAGTGCATCTCAAAAAACGAAGTCCACCATTAACCTGAACCTTGACGACCAGGTGTGTTTGTGGGTATCAAGGTAGAGGCGGGGAGGGGGAGGAGGAAGAGTTTCCTTTCTCTACTAATGAATCTGAAGAATGAAGGCCTGAAGATTTTCCAAGAGCTAAGACATCTGTAGAAGGGCCTCTGATGTCTTATCAGTGTTTGCTGTCTTTGTGAGTTAATGACAGTGGCAAGGAAGGGTAGTTAGATAAAACCCATATCATTGTTTTAGTGTCTCTTAAATGAGTGGCAAGAGGTCTGGGAATGTGGGCAAAAGAGCCTGCGTTTTTTCCTTAGTAATTTAATGGAGGCTGTATACAGTGTCTGTAGAGACCAGAAGTAAATTGACCTGGAAATTTATTGAGTGCTTCTGAGTACTGCTTTGAGATCCTATCTCTTTGCCACCCATGCTGTGGCTTGAACCCAGGGCTTCCTGCATGCTAGGTAAGCTCTCTACTACCAAGCTACATCACCAGGGCCCCCTTTTCTTAAAAATTTTTGAGACAAGTTCCCGCTAAATTGCTCAAGCTAGCCTCAAACTTGTGATCCTCCTGCCTCAGCCTCCTGGGTAGCTAGGATTACAGATGTGCGCCACTATGCCTGACTGGCTTTGGGGTCAGATCTTTAAGAATTATGTCAAATAATGAACCTGATGGTGAAATATTCACACTTGTTCGTTTGACTCTTATGGAAGAACTGTGGTCATTTATTCCCTCTTTGAAAGTATAAGAATAAACCAGGCCTATTATCTCAGGACTTGGGAGGCTGAGATAGGAGTATTGCAGATCTGAGGCCAGCCTCAGCAATTTCAGGGAGACCCTCAGCGACTTAGCAAGATCTTGTTTTAAAATAAAAAATAAAAAAGCCTTGGGATATGGCTCAGAGGTAGAATACTCCTCAATCTCCAGTACCAAAATAATAATAATATAATAATAATAATAATTGAATAAAACATTGGAAAGTGAATTTATCTGGACCTAGGAACATATTCTATTTTAACTTCAGTATAAAATGAAAAGCTTATGTTTCTGTAAGGGTCAGAAAACACACAATAAATGTTACTAGAATATACTGACATCACAAAGCCTACAAGGAGAAGTCTAATTTTCTTTTCATTTCAATTTCTATAATATATTTTAATCTCTAGGCTTTGAGGATTTATCAAATAAAACCACTGTGTTCTTTTTCGATCAGCAAACTGCTTCATTTAAAATAGATTTGTGCAGGCTTACCAATGAAAATAAGAGATTTCAAAGTTGACTTTGACAAATAACGGGCTAACTAAAATGAACAACTCCTGGAATTAAATATCATATAGTTAATGAAAATAATAGCATTCAGTTATAACAACTGAAACTACACTGCACTTGTGCCTGAGCAACACCTCGGCCTATATTCACCTCATTTTTAAAATCATTCACACATATGACATGAACATTTGACATAATATAAAGGAATGACCAAGTCATTCCCAAGACATTTTTGGTGATGACTTTGAGATACACCACCGCTAACATTATTTTCTATTATCAACAAATTAATCATTTCTAACAACACCAGGATTCATTATTTTACCTCCCATTTCAGGCTATGATACGCTAAACTACACTGTCAGTTTACCACTTAGTGTCACAAGGCCTTAGGATGAGGCACAGGGTCACATCTCCTTATGTGATATGGGATTGTGTCACGACTCAATGAAGGAAGACTGACATTAAAACATTATGCAAGCCGGGCGTGGTGGCGCACGCTTGTAATCCCAGCATTCGGGAGGCTGAGACCGGAGGATCCGGGTTCGCGGCCAGCCTCAGCTAACTAATGAGGCACTCCACAACTTAGTGAGACTCGGTTTCAAAATAAAGAATAAAAAATAGGGCTGGGGGTATAGCTTGGAGGTAGAATGCCTCTGAGTTCAATCCCCAGTACCGCAAAAAAAAAAACACATTATGCAGCCAGGCATGGTGGCTGGGGGCATAGCCCAATCCCCAGATCCCCAGTACCACAAAAAAAAAAAAAAAAAAAAAAGCTCTATAGTTTTTAAATAAAAATATATAAATTTTTAAAATATATTAAGAAGTAAAAGAGCTAAGCGTGGTAGCATATGCCTATATCCCAGTATTTGGGAGGCTGTAACAGGAGGATCCCAGGTTCAAGGCCAGCCTCAGCAACTTAGCAAGGCCCTCAGCAACTTAGTGAGACCCTGTTTCCAAATAAAAAATAAAATAAAGCTGGGGGTGTAGTTTGGAGGTAGAATGTCCCTGGGTTCAATCCCTAGCACCACCAAAAAAAAAGAGCCAGGTGTGGTGGCACACACTCATAATCCCAGTACTTGGGAACCTGAGACAGGAGGATCACAGGTTCAAGGATGGCCTCAGGTAGTGAGACCCTCTGCAATTTAGAGAGACCCTGTTTCAAATGAAAAATAGGGCTGGGGGTATAGGTCTGAGGTAGAATGCCCCTGGGTTCCATCTCCAATTTCACACACACACACACACACACACACACACACACACACACACTTTGTGTTTGAACCTTCCATAGCAGCAATTCTCACATAAACTCAAAGCAAATTCAGAAAAACAAGTAGTTCTCCAACTTAAAAACCTGTGACTTTCTTTTTTTTTCTTTTTTTTCTTCCGGTACTGGGGATTGAACTCAGGGACATTCTACCTCCGAGCTATAACCCCAGCCCTATTTTTTATCCTTTATTTTGAAACAGGGTCTCACTAAGTTGCAGAGTGCCTCACTAGGTAGCTGAGGCTGGCCGCAAACCCGGATCCTCCAGTCTCAGCCTCCCAAATGCTGGGATTACAAGCGTGCGCCACCACACCCGGCTAACCTGCGACTTTCTAGTATTTGTGTAAGCCAATAAAGCTCCATAGAATACTGAGCCAAAGATCTGTTTCTCCCTGCTAGTTCTCAATGGGTGGAGGAAGTTTGCTGGAGGTGGACACTGGGGAGGGGCTGTATGAGTAGAAGTACCAAACTTGGTAAAAATAACTAAAGGGGTAAGATAAAACTTCTCAACTTAAATGTAAATTAGGTTGAATATTTCCAAAAGAGGAAATACTGTTGTTCAGGAAGAACTAGGTCAAGAGTAAAGTTCAAGTTGATTTTTAAAAATTGATTCAAGCCAGGCGTGGTGGTGCATACCTGTTATCCCAATACTTGGGAGGCTGAAAAAGGAGGAGTGTAGGTCCAAGGCCAGCCTTAGCAATTTAGTGAAACTCTGTTTCAAAATAAAAGAATAAGCCGGGCATGGTGGCGCACGCTTGTAATCCGGGCATTTGGGAGGCTGAGACCGGAGGATCCGGGTTCGCGGCCAGCCTCAGCTACTTAGTGAGACCCTGTTTCAAAATAAAGAATAAAAAATAGGGCTGGGGGTATAGCTCGAAGGTAGCATGCCCCTGAGTTCAATTCCCAATACCACAAAAAATAAATAAATAAATAAATAAATAAATAAATAAATAAAAGAATAAAATCAGGCTGGAGGTGAAGCTCAGAAGTAGATTGTCCCTGGGGTCCATCCCCCATACCACGTGCACACACACACATGCACACAAAAAATTGATTCAAGATTATTCACTGATATATATATATATATATATATATATATAACTTCAAACTGTCTCATTAAATCATGAGAAGACAAGAAAGAATCTAGTGCATCTAAGGGTTTAATTTCACATTATATGAACCATGAACTACAGATATCAATATCTTCTATAGAAGTGACTACTTCCCAAATAAGAGATTGCCCAGGAGGCCTCAGAGAATACTTTTTCCTTTCTAGGAAAACACATTCCTTTCCAGGATGTTAGCTTTCTAAAAAAAAAAAACCTCTTTACAATATTGTACTTTAAGGATTAGAGTTTATGCTTTCATCCCTTATCATTATTCCAAAATCCAAAAATCAGAAAATCAAGTTTCCTCTTCATTCATAAGACATGACAATCTGGCCAAACTGGATGTTAAAATCTGGCTTGCATGAATGTGAAGCTCATTCTAATCTTTCTTCATCCCCTAGATTACAGAAGGGCAGCATCAAAGGAGGTCAGCAGGGCAAGATGCTGTCAGGATCTTGAGTCTATCCTACCTCTGCTACTGTCTTTAACACCATGGACAAGTTATTCAGCCTCTCCCAGCCTACCTTTTGTTTCATCATGGGAAAACGAAGATATTAATTCACAGCTACCTCCTACTACTGTTGTGAAATTTAAAAACTACATATATATAGATGTGTGTGTGTGTGTGTGTGTGTGTGTGTGTGTGTGTATATATATATATATATACCGACCCATAAAAAAAGATCAGTAAATAGTTGCCATTATTAGTCTTCCTCTAATAAATTATCTTGATCATTCTCCTATGCCTTGTGGTTTCAACTGAGCTTCCACGGTAGTTTTGTTGCAGAATTAAATTCATCATTATCTCTATATAACAAAAATGAGAAAAATAAGATTCTTATTGCATGTCAATACTCCGTTTATGATTGCTTTTTCTTCTTTTTTGGAACTGTTTCTTTTTTTTTTTTTAATTTATTTTTTTTTAATTTTTTAGCATGGAATTTTATACATTTCTTGGGTACAACAGGGTTAATTACACATTTTTGTTGGGTACAAACTAGTACAGGTAAAGACATCCATGCACATATTTCTCATTAACCCTTCCCCAATTCCCACCCACCCTCCCCCTATCTCCTGGTCAGTTTAGTGATTGAC
>PVLC010047474.1:0-11196 GCA_004027655.1 Graphiurus murinus
TACACACTGGCCTTGACCTGTGATCCTGTCTTAACCTTGCAAGTACTGGGATTACAGATGTGGGCCACCACACCTGGGTAGTTACACACTTTCTTTTGTGCAACTTAAATTTGTGGACTAAGTCATCAGAGATCTGATAACAAGGTATTTGGGTTATTACAAATCAAACATGTTTTGCTTTTCTTTCCATTCCCATGAACAGAAAATCTTCCGTGCCATGTATGACTATATGGCTGCAGATGCAGATGAGGTGTCCTTCAAGGATGGAGATGCCATTGTAAATGTTCAAGCTATTGATGAAGGGTGGATGTATGGCACTGTACAGAGGACTGGCAGGACCGGCATGCTCCCAGCTAACTACGTTGAAGCTATTTAGGCACTATCAGAATTCATATAAACCTATAAATTCTGCAGACATGTGAAACCACTATAACCCAAGACTCACCACTATAACCCAAGTTCTCAAGCTAATGGTTTGTGTCAATATCATTTATAATAATACCATCATTTAATTCATTTCATATAAACCCAAATAATTCACCATTAAAACAAATGCTAGTACCATTAATCTGCCCAGTATTTAAGCTGGGCTTACCACCATTATTTTCTGGACTCGCACATAAAACTTCAGACATCAAACCTGTTAATTTTTTCAAACATTGCCACTATCCTATTTTCTCTGGTTTTTAAAATAAGTTGAACTTCAGAAGACATTTTAAAAGCTCCTGTAGTGTTATATTGCTACTGTATAAACTAGAATCAATTATAAAAATGTGTAACATCATTTCTTTTCTAACATTCTAAACCTGTCAAACATACAGAAGGAAAAATGGCAACTATATTCACCTTTTCCTTGCTTATTAAATGCTAATGTTTTGCATTTCTAATCCAGTTCTGAAGTTGTAAAGCCAATAGTTAATGTAAGCTCATGGTAAACTCATAATGAATAAAATGTGTAATCCTGAAACAAACTCTGATGGAATGAACTTTACTTTTAATGGGTTAAAAGACTTATCAATAAAAACAAATTCCTTAGACTAAAAGAATATCTAAAATTTACAACATATATACCCTTAAAAATGAGTAGTCACTCTCAAAACTATATTGCATTCAGCAACCTTCCCTGAAGGGTTTTAGAAATAGTTAGGTCACTTCTAACCTCAAGAGATCCTCCCAATTTGCATGCAATGGGACTATAGTAGGGGCAAAGGGTGGGAAGACAGTCAATAGTGGCATAATGCTTGTTTACAGACTATCCTTCCTAAAAAAAATGAAAGCTTTCTCCCTGTAACTTTACATCTATAGTAATTTTACTGCCTCATTGTTTTGTGTGTGGTGCTGGAAATCAAACCCAGGATCTTACGCATGCTAAGCAGACCTACATCCACAGCCCCTCAAGCTTATGCTGAGTGCACACACTTGTGAATGACAGAGTATACCTGTATGCCAGGTCCTGTGCTAGAGGCTGCTGTTCCAGTGATAAACAAGTTGGTGTCCTTACAAAACTTAAAAAAAAGACCTAGGAAAAGGAAGACCAGGCCTGTGTTCATTTTCCATCACTATAACAAAATCCCTGAGATAATCAACTTTTTTAAAAAGTTCATTTTGGCAATGGCAGAGGAAGCCGGTTCTCCTTATAGCTGGGAATAAGGAACCAGGGTACCCCAATCCTGGTTGAGAGCACACCCAAAATGACCAACAGACTATGCTTCTAAAGAGCAAAAGAGCTGTCCCTGTAACTAGGCCACACTCCTAATTCCACCTCACAAGCACCATGGGAATCAAGTCTTAAACACATGGGCAGGCCCTCAGGAGACATTCCAGATCAAAACTCTCACAGTGCCTAAATATCCTAATGGTAGCAGAGGTTATCACTCTCCTACTCCCAAGTCTTCACCCCGACTGAGTAAAAATCCAAGTTAGGATAGGCAACAAGCTCACTGAGAAGATACTCCCAAACTTCGGAAATACCTAAACGTAATGTATTGTTGGTCCAATTGACTTGTTGTAATTTTCTACTTCTACGTTTGCCATATTTTGCAGTTGCTATTATAAAGAAAACCACATTTTTCTTAATTTTACATTCCTTTTGAAGCTTACAAATTTTAACATATATACAATAGAGAATCTTGCTATACCCACCACTTAGCATCAAAAATGATCAACTCATGGTTAATGGTTGGCTTTCTACCACACCAATGACCTCCTACCACCACCTTAAAGTGAATCTTATTAGGTACATTTCACTGTGCATCTCAAAAAGGACTCAAAAGTTCAGTGCACCTTTATCCCCATGAAGGCCCCAAACTGCCAGAAAACCACCAGAAATCTATAGGACAGTCATGAAGTTTCTTAGGACTTAACCTTGCTGATATCCTTATCTCAAACTTCAAACATCATCATTCAGCTTCTTATACTTTATAATAGCCCAAGTAAATTAGTGCAGTATGTCTCAACATCACTGTTTATCACATTTTCTTATTTAAAGCTATGAATTTAGAAGATTGTGGAACCCATAAAAATATGAATAAGTTGAAGAACCTTTAAAATAAAACCCTCCAAAAAAAGGCCATAAGAGATGAAGAATATAAATGGTTCATGTTTGTGGAGTGATGCAACGTTCACTTATATTGGCATTTAAATTATGTAACCTTAACTCATTTCAGGTGTCATTAACATACACACACACACACACACACACACACACACACACACACACACACACTGAAGCAAACAAGCACAAGAATTTAGTTTTTATAGTTTTATTTTAGGCAAAAAGTGCATTTCTTGAAAAAAAGTTTCAATAGCCATAACCAGCTTCAATTGACAAATAAGTACTCTGAATGATTCATGGAAGGTTTATTGTGGATCTAACAGATTCTCCCTCCTTCAATAGTCATAGCAAACCAGAAATACTTTGTAAGTGTAGGTCTACTTGCTGCAAACATTTTATAATGCATTACATAATCAAATAAAACTGGATGCACCCTTATTTACCATCTAATAGAGAAAGTAATGAAAGAATTAAGTACTTCTGTTTGACTTTTCAAATATAAATGCTTCATGAATGTAAAACTAAACTCTCTTAGTTTGTCACCAAGTGGTGACAAAAAATATTATAGGGTTAATAAATGACTGACTTGGCTCCTATCAGTCTTTTTCTAAGCTCATTATGTTAGGGCTATCCGTAGGAGGTAGTGTTAAAGACAGGCTGAAATCAACTGATAATTCACCAACACAGAAAACACACTATTTCACAATCTTTCACAGGTGTAACTTAATATAATAGTATCAGGCCAAAGTCCCTTAAAATTGTGATAAACACATAACTATACTTTTGAGAATTTAAGAAGGGGGGGAGTGTACTTAATAAGCAATAACATCTTAGTATATATGTACTTGAGCAGTAGTAAAAACTATAAGTGAAACTGGGGGAAATCATTTTGTAAATGAAACCTAACATGGTAACAGCAAGTCCAGATATCAGTCTGCCATTGAGACATGAATAACCAAACATATGAACCAACTATCCTCTATGACAGGGATTGGCAAACCTCTAAAGGGCCAGAGAGTAAAAACTTTAGATATAAGCTGTAGTATCTAGTCAGACTACTCACTTTGCATTGCTGTAGTTGTAGTATTGGAACACTGCATGACTGTTCCAATAAAACATTCTGGCCATAAAAAATTATTTCATAATTTGCATCTGCTTCTATTCTTTTTTACTTTTTCCAACCAATTAAAAAATGTAGTCGGGTGTAGTGACACATGCTTGTAATCCCAGTACTTGGGAGGCTGAGACAGGAGGATCTCAGTTTTGTGGATAGCCTTAGCAAGTAGGGAGACTCTCATCAACCTAGCAAGACTCTGTTTCAAAATAAAATTAAAAATAGGGATAAGGGTGTAGCTACGAGGTAGAATGCCCCTGGGCTCAATCACAAGTCTCTCTCTCTCTCTCTCTCACTCACACACACAGACACACACATACACACTTTAGCCCATGGGCAGAACATGGAAGGCTGTAGTTTGCCAATCTCTTCTCTAAAAACATTAGTTAAGACTGCCAACCTTTAGTTTCTATGTTCAGAGCTGATTCTGCTCTTAATTCTATTTTCTTTTAGAAAAAATTTCATTCTATAAAAATGTTTTAGACACTTTAACTGTGTATCAAAAATTATTACATGATGTTGTATTTTCAGTTCCATGACACTTTTGCAGTGCTGAGGATCAAACTCAGGGCTTCACATGTACTAGGCAAGCACTCTGAGGCTAAGCAGTAGTAAAAGTCATAAATGATATCTGAGGAATCTATCTTGACATTATCTTTTATCCACTTAAGAAACAAAGATGTCTTTTGTTAGAAATTAATTTATTGCTTGGGGAAGGAGAAAGGGTACCAGTTAATGTATTTTAAAAATATCTTTCAGGTTATTTATAAACATCAATTACAATGCTATGTTATGTATAGACCACTAGTTGCCAGATATTTTCAAAATATATAGGACTATTGTTCCTATACTGGCATAACTTCGTGAATAAAATTTCAATGTTTTTCCCTGTTTTCATCACTTCCCAGTGCATCAATTTTTATCAGCATATATGCGTGCTATGTAAAAAAACTTAGCTTTATCCACAATTATAAATCAGCAAAGATAATACTCTCCTATAAGAATATAAAAATTACATAGGCTTTTTTCTTCCTTTTAGCATCAACAATTGAAAATACTGCCTTTAACTTTACAGTTTCAGGTAAATGGAGGGGTTTTTATTTTAATGGTATTTTGCAGTGATGTGAGCATTTAGTTTAGCCCATCACATTCATATTTGGAGACAGCAAAGCTTACTACATAAAGGAAAAAGTGGTTAATATCTAATTATAAAACTGAGTGAACTCAAACTGTAAGACTAGTACCCTAATACTAACTATCCACAGATTCTCAAATTTAAAGGATTGAAATTTTGGTGGATACTGAGCCGGGCGTGGTGGTGCAGGCTTGTAATCCCAGCATTTGGGAGGCTGAGGCTGAGACTGAGACTGGAGGACACGGGATCACGGCCAGTCTCAGCTACCTAGTGAAGCCCTCCGCAACTTAGTGAGACCCTGTTTGAAAATAAAGAATAAAAATAGGGCTGGGGGATAGCTCGAAGGTAGACCGCCCTTGAGTTCAATCCCCAGTACCGCAATTAAAAAAAAATTTTTTTTTGGTGGATACTCTCAAAAAGTAATATATAAAGCTGGGTACATATTAGACTTAACATTAACTGGGTCATCAAAAAACAAGCAATCAATGAACCTTGATAAACCAACTTAAAAAATCCACTTAGACTTTTGCCTATATTTGGTGAAGTGCATTGAACAAGAGTAGTACTTACAAATAGGGTATTTAAATATATGAGGGAAATATGGTATTTAAACAGAATTCCAGGGAAACTCACTTTTTCAAAGAATTATTACTCAATTCTTTCAAACTCACTTTACAATGAAATGGGAATTTTCAACCACGTAACCTAGCAGCAAATTGTCACCAGATGCCTCAGTAAAATGACAAGGCATGTCTTTCAGATAGGACTTCTTCATTACAGCATTACTAACTTGCCAGCCAAATGAATCTTAGGGGGAAAGGACAGTGTGTCTTTAAGGATTGTTAATAAAACCAGTCATAGCCGGGCGTGGTGGCGCACGCTTGTAATCCCAGCATTCGGGAGGCTGAGACCGGAGGATCCGGGTTCGCGGCCAGCCTCAGCTACCTAGTGAGGCACTCCGCAACTTAGTGAGACTCGGTTTCAAAAATAAAGAATAAAAAATAGGGCTGGGGGTGTAGCTCGGAGGTAGAATGCCCGAGTTCAATCCCCCGTACCGCAAAAAAATAAATAAATAAATAAATAAACCAGTTATAACAGACAGCAAGATTTGGAGATGGAAAAAACTTATTAAAAAATTATTAAACCCTCAAAATGAAAACTAATTCATAATAGTGTCTGCTATATGGAGGTTCTTTATAACACAAAATCTTTAACTCTTAAGTGTGCCTATTAAAAAATAATCTGTTGGGCGTGGTGGCGCATGCTTGTAATCCTAGTACTTGGGAGGCTGAGATAGGAGGATTGAAGGATCAAGGATAGCCTCATCAAGTAGTGAAACTCAACCCAGTGAGACCCTTTCCAAATAAAAATTAAAAAATAGGGCTGGGGGTGTGGCTCATTGGTAGAATACCTGTGGATTCAATCCCTAGTACCACAAAAACAAAAAATAATCCGTATTTCAAAACATGCAAAATTCTACCCTTAATTAAAAAAAAAAAAAATTGCTATACTTTAAATCTGAAGACTTCAAGCTTGTCTGCATCCAGCTACACCCCAACCCCATTTTATTTAGAAACAGGGTCTTGCTAAGTTGCTAAGGGCCTCACTAAATTGCAGAGGCTAGATTCAAACCTGTGATTCTCCTATCTCAGCCTCCAAATACTGGGATTATGGGTGTGCACCACCACATCCAGCTGCATCCTCATCAATTCTTAAACTTGAAAAGCTATGAATGCCTAGCTTTTTTATCTTTTGTCACAATTACTAAGGACACAAATCTGCTTGGATTAGCAAAAACTCACTTGACAGACTTAAGTCTCTTGGGCCCATCTACTATAGTTACAGTCCAGCAACATCACCCTGTATTTGGACCCCTGGGAGTTCATTACAAATGCAGTTCCTCAGGCCTCATAACAGAACTGCTAAATCAGAATCCACATATTTATACTCATCTCAGAGTTTGAGAAAGTATTGTTAAAAATCAAAACTTCAGTCTAATGTTTGCATGCAGAGTGTAAGTCTTCAAAAACCTAGGAATAAAATAAATATGGGTTTTCACATTGAACAAATCCTCTCCTTGCCCAAGACTTAGCCGAATAATGTTAGCAATTGCTGCTTTATAACCTCCTAGCCTAGCTAACAAATTATCTCTGAAAATCAATTATGAAGAATGAGATGAAACCTAGGCCTTTCTTAGTGAATTGAAGTCAGGAGGGACAGCATTAAGGGAAAATGTTAACTCATTTATACTGTCTTAAATTTTAAATAAACCAGCTTTTGTTGAGAATTGAAACTACTATGGTCCTACCACTGAGCTACACCCACAACCCTTTATTTTGAAACAAGGCCTTGCTAAGCTACCTTGCACTGGCCTTGAATGTGTAATCCTTTTGTTTTGGCCTCAACTAAGCCAGCTTTCAAAACAGTACTTATTCCTTTATCTAAAACACACACATACTGTCTCTCTTCTCTCTCCACCTATATATTCAGATCCCCATCATTTCCCCCCAATTTTGCTCTTTGCTCTGCCACTTATATTTTTATTATCCTTAAAGATGTAACAGAATCACTACCTTCAAACTATATAAGAAAAAAGAATCCTTGGGCAATGTTAACAGTTATCATACTATCACACTTTTAAAGTTCAAATTTATCCCTACTTTTGACTATTGTTTTCAAAAGCATAATTTGACTCATCCTGTACTATTTAGAAGAGGCTCCATCCACCCATTCAATGATTAAGTTTTCAAAGTTGTTGAAACAGATCATCTTTAAAAATGGATTAAACTGAATGTTGAAAATGTAAGTTCACGATAGAATCCAAAATAGATTTTATACATATTAAAAATTATACTAGACTCCTGAATGTCAATATCCTTATAAAATAATTTTAAAACCACATTTGAGTGTTATTAATATTTGCCATTTGTTTTATTAACCATTAGAAAAGATGTGTAAAAACATTTCATTTTAATAATGAAATAATAACACATTGAAACTGATCAAGAAATCAGGAATCATTCAGAAATAAACCTGTAGAAATTTGAGGTAAGAATACTGAAAGTAAGGTAACCCAAACATATACTTAAGAACCGTATCAACAATAAAGATTTAAAAAGCTGGCCTTAGCCCTAAAATAAGCCTTTTAATCACTGACCATAATTTGTTTTATTAACTGTGCTTAGATCAAATTCAGCAATTTAAATAAATAGTAATCACTGTGGTCATTTTCTGCTATACTGTTCAGCTTTCCAAGACTTCACTCCACCAGCAAGTTTAGTTTATATAAATGTTAACGCATGCAGTCATGAAATGAGTTAATTTTGACTCTGACCTGTGTCTGTGTTAAATTACTGCTACCCTGCCCCCAAACATTCTCTCTCTCTCTCTCTCTCTCACACTCACACACACACACACCATTCTTATTCATAGCTGTTCACTTAAACCTCATGTGCCCCTTTATTGTTAAATGATTGACAACATAAACCAAAACTATAATTGTGAAAATTTAGTGTTTATCATTAGCTATTTTTTCAAGCTAATAATCCTTAGTTCAATGATCCCAGAATTTCTTTCTAAAACCATCCTTATTATGCATGTATATATACATATTATAAATATACATATATATTTAGCTTCAAAAATATTTGAAATGATACTTTATACTTATGAAAAAAGATATCAACTTTCATAGAAGTTGAAAATAGGTCTCTGCTGGGTAAAGGAGACCTCAAAGTAGATTAAACTTTCTATGACTTGCTATAGAAACATGTCTTCAAGTAGGGATTATGTTCTGAATAAGTATGATCACTCATTAGTCCTATCAAGAGAACAAATGAGATACATTCTCAGTTGTTAAGATGAAACAAATATGGGAAGTCAGGCATTAATACTAGTTGGTAAAAATTTACAAATGTTTTAATGATATACTTTAACTAGGCAAAACATACATATATAAAATGAACAGTTTCAAATGTCTTCCAAGTTTACTTTTAGGTGCAGGTGAAAATAGAATCACTAGACTTCTTATAGTCCAACTTACAATGAAAATATTCAGACTAACTCTCCATTAAGAAGAAATGTAATTAATGAAGCACACTTTCTAGTGGCTGGTATCCTCTTCCATACCAAAAGAAAAAAGGGAGGGAGGCATGAATAGCAAAGTTGTTGTATAACATTTTCCCACTTCAGATACTTTAGAAACTTTTTTTTTTTTTTTTTGGTGGTACTGGGGATTGGAGATTGAATGTAGGGCCTTGTGCATGGTAGGCAAATACTCTAAAATTGAGCTACATCCCCAGTCTTTTTATTTTTGTATTTTGAGACAGGATCTTAATATTTGCCCAGGCTGGCCTCAAACTTATGATCCTCCTTGCCCCAGCCTCCCAAATAGGATGACAGGCATGTGCCCATCCCGTTCAGCTAAACTCAACTTTTAACTATTAACTAAGTACAGAACTATTTGTTGTTTTATATGTAGACACATAAGCCTATAAATATCTGCAGCAAGCCCATGAATTCTTCCTACCATCCATACTGGTATTTCAGTACTAAATATATACAAACGCTTCCATTAAAACCAAAGTATTCACAAGCTGCAGAAAAATTCACACAATGAAGACTGAAATTTATAAATTAAAATTACTGTTGTCTATACATAATGTACAATCATATATTTAAAAATGAATACTATGTCTAGTAAGAGTAAATTTTCACAAGCAAATGCTGCTGCACAAATATTTGCTAATGCAAGTAAGTGTAATCTTATTAAATTCCACATTAATATTTTAACCTCAAGAAACTTTTGGTATTTTTCTTGAAAGTTGTCCAAAGGTGACACCTGTGGGAGAAAGTTCCAATTCTGCATCTTGTTTGAGGTGTTTTACCAAGAGCAAATTTTCTAAACCTCAGGTACAACAAATATGAATAATAAAAAAAATATATAAACACCCTTATCTGTTCAGCAAAATTCAAATAAAAATTTTCAATTTTACTTAAAATACTTTGCATTACATGTTCCACCAAAATATGCACAAGTTTATAAAAGTATAAAATAAAATTTATGCATGTTTCTACCTTTTGCTTTCAAATCTCAGTAATTTCTTGAAAAAACCATGTATAGCAGCCAAGGAAACATGGGATGGGGGAAGGAGCTTACCTAATGAGCTTACAAAACCGAACTTACATAATAAGTTACTGCCCTTCATGGTTCAAAATACTACCAACTTTGCAAACAGTCTCCTCGTTGTAACTGAAGTATTTCAGACCTTTTTTATTACTCAAGAAATTGGTGATGTTTAAAAAAAACTTCAATTTTCTCTTAAAATACTAAATAGAATTTTCATGGGCTGATGATCTCCAACGTGACTGCAGATTTTTTATTATAGAGTTTGCCATAGTACCAAGCTTCTCATGCATTTCAAATAGCTGGCTTCCTGAATAATTATGGAGATCTTCTGAATCCAGTTGAAGAGCAAGGGCACTAATCTGTGCCACAAGATTTTTAGATAACGGAGTTTCTAAAGGAACAGGATCGATCAAATCTAAAAGAAATAAAAAACGTATTAAACATATACCAGTTAACAATTATATGTATCTCCTATCAAATAAAGAAAGAGTAAATGCCTAAGATTCAATTTGAGAAAGCAGAATGAGGTGTCCTTGCTCCTGAAGATGATATAAGGTTCACAGAAAAGTCTATCACAGCATTATTCTGTGATAATAATGAAATAACCATCTTTTTTTTTTTTTTGCAGGTACTGGGGATTGAACCCAGGGGCATTCACCTCCAAGCTACACCCCCCGTCCTATTTTTTTTATTCTTTATTTTGAAACAGAGTCTAAGTTGCAGAGGGTCTCACTAAGTACTTGAGGCTGCCCTCGAACCTGGATACTCCTGTCTCAGCCTCCCAAGTACTGGGATCACAAGCGTGTGCCACCACACTTGGCTACCATTTCATTTTTATTAACATAACTGTTAAAGAATGCATAGTCTATATCCTTAATGGAGACCTTGACGGTATAGACATGACAATTAGAGAAAACTATACACACCTGAAATCAAATCAGTTTTTTAAATGCACTCGGCATCAAGGACAACAATAATAAACTGTGTTGAGTTGATAAGGCATGGTCAAATTAAAACGAAAAGTATAACAAAATATGTTTTTCAAGAAAGTACGGTTTTTTTGGGGGGGGAGGGGGGAGTACTAGGTATTGAATCTATACTTCCAGACCTATTTTATTTTTTTATTTGGAAACAGGGTCTAAGTTGCCGAGGCTGGCTTCAAGCCTGTGATCCTCCTGTCTCAGCTTCCCAAGTACTGGGATTACACAAGCATGCACCACCACGCCCAGTTTAAGAAAGCAGTTCTAAACAACATTATCTTATCT
>PVLC010047475.1:0-10812 GCA_004027655.1 Graphiurus murinus
TTTTTTTTTTTTTTTTTTTCGGTACTGGGGATTGAACTCAGGGGCATTCTACCTCCGAGCTACATCCCCAGCCCTATTTTTTATTCTTTATTTTGAAACCGGGTCTCACTAAGTTGCAGAGTGCCTCACTAGGTAGCTGAGGCTGGCCTCGAACCCGGATCCTCCGGTCTCAGCCTCCCGAATGCTGGGATTACAAGCGTGCGCCACCACGCCCGGCTTATTCCCCTGGTTTCAATACCTGGTACCACATCCAGAGAGATAAAAATCAAAACAAACATACAAAAAACCTAAGTTACTAACTTCCACGTGAAAACTTAATCCACCTCCTCACTTTCCTACTTGTTATTCGTTTTTTTGGCATTCATTCAACAGATTCATGCAACCAAATTGATGAATCTCATACTATATGCAAAAACTATGCTGGATATTTGAGATTAAAAACAAATAGAATTAAAATATTTTCTGCCTAAAAGACCGTGGGGCCCAGAGGAAGTACAGGCCAGCTGTAAGGACATGATGTCGCTAATCCTGCACAGCTACAGATGTGCATTTGGGTAAAAGCATGACAGAAAAACACAACATGCTTGCACATGCCCATGCTGGCATGGACAAGTGTATGCCAATTTGCCCAGAACCCTATATGAGGAAAAGGTATGTAGAATAAAGCAGCTGTTGTTCTCTTGGTGTTGACTCCACATGCTTCATTTTCCCTGGGGATCTCATCACCAAAACTCCCCTGCAACCATAGCTGGTCTCTGTCACTTGGTGTAGTCAGCAGGATGAGGTGAGTACCCCAAGTATACCACTGGAGGAGCAGCCCCAGGAGGATCAAGCCAGAATGGAGAAGATGTGACCTCCGGGCTCACTGTGGTTCCTGGTAGCAGCCTATCTGACAGTGTGGACCTCACCAGAAGATTGAAATGATGTAAGTCTCCAGCCAGAAGAAGTCCATAAGGCTTTACCAGTGCTAGCGATGCTCATTAGAGTGGAACATCATGAGGCAGCAGGATGGGTGGCCTAGATGCTCCTGGCAATGCTGTGGCATGCCAGCCCTGATATTCAGGAGCTAACACAGCAGATCCACCAGCTGCAGTAATGGGAATAGGAATTAGAGCAACATTTAGCAGCTTTGCATGGCCCTATGCAGTCCACTCCAACTTCTCACTCCAGTAGTCCAGTAGGCTTCCTCCAAAGTGCTTGACCCCTGATAAGGCAGAAGGTGAAGATCTAGGAGCCTTTGGCCCCATGGCAGGGGCAGAGGTATCCGGACAATCCACCCACCATACCAGTATGATTCAATATATGCCTATGGAGTTGTGTGATTTGTCAAAGCAATGCAAGCAAAAGATAGGGGAAATGGTCCTTACATGGATATTGTGCCTGTGGGAGGATGGAGTCAATAACACTGAACTGAACTTGAGTGAAATGACTCAATTGGCTAATATAACCACCATGCTCTCCTTGCAGCAGGGGCTGGAGAACATATGGCAAGCTGGGAATCAGATTCTGATTAACTGGCTCTTGGCAGCACCCCACATGGTTTGGAATCCAGTCAGTTGCCAGAGACTATATGTGGACTACCTATTTAGGCCTGGTGCAGATCATATGCAAGATGGGTATGTGGAAGACAATGTTTGAAGCCCAGTACACTAGGATTGATTAAAAGAGCTGTTTATGGCCTGTATGAAGGATCTGATACTGGCAATTGGTTCCCAAGGCACTTTTTAGCACCATGGCTGCCCTCCTGGCCCTACATGTTAATCAGCTGGTGAAAATAGTGATGGCCACTTTGGCCAGGCTGGAAGACATAGAAATATCAGGCAGGGGTGCACAGCACAAGTGTGAGCAATAGTGGAGGAAAAGGGGTCTCAGTGGGATCAGGCGCCCAACTCGCAGAAGAATAAGTCAGGAGATAAAAGGTCTACAAAATCAGCCTCAGAGAGATGTGGTTTGACCTATTTGTATCCAGACCAACAGAGAATCAGATAGAATGCCAGCCCAACAAAGTACTTATGGTGCTCTGGAGGCAGCTATGTCTGAATCAAAGTTGTACCCCTTTATCTCCAGAAATGGCTGAGGGAATGGCCCGAAAGATACATGTGGCTGACTTTCTCCCAGACTGTGGTATAAACCAATCAGAAACATACTGTAGCTGTTCTTGAACAACTGTCAGTGGCCTATGGTTGGTCCTTGGTAATGGTAAGTGACAAATGTACTCATTTTACAGGCCAGCAGGTATAGACCTGGGCTAAGGGCAATGACATATATTGGCAGTTTCATGTTCCCTACTGGCCCTAGGAAATGGAATGATTGAATGCTTTAATGGACTCCTAAAAGAGAAGCTGAAAGCCTTTACCTCCCCTCTGAAAGAGATGGTGGGCACAAGTGCCCGTGGCAGTGAAGCTTTTAAATGAACAACCTCACTGCACTGGATAGGCCACTTAGATAGTGTAATAGTAGGAATGTCCTGCACTTTGAAGGTAATAGGAATCTTTGAGGAACTCTAGTTATGACCAGAGGTGAAAAAAGGAGCCCTCTTGCTTTCTGAACATAAACCTTGAATCCTGGGGTGGTGAGATGTCTGAGAGTGGCCCATGACTCCTGGAGCCATGGAGTCTGGGACAGAAGGTCCAGTTGAAACTAGACTCTTGGATAGATACCTGGTCTTGCCCAGTACATATCATGCTTCCCCCACAGGCTGTAGGCATGGTTTTGAAAGACATACATGTCATAAGACTATAGCCTGTTCCCTTGTATTTTATGGAAGACGTTCCCAACCCTTATGTTCTACCCAAGGCACTTTAGTGTGGTACCATCACTCTGGAGTGATTGTCATTTTAACCTGCTTTCCTGGGCACACAACTTTGTGAAACTGCACATCTCCCATTGCTGAGTTTGCATGGAGTTACCATTGGAGGCAGTTGAAAGTCTCCTGTAGTGAAGAGACCTTGCTACTGAAGAAAACTGGAATATCTTTTGAAACTGGAACCACAGCAGCTCGGAATGGGATGAGCAAGATCATAATAATGCCCCATTCTTGTTGGGATATGCTATAGAAAATGGGTGGGGCTAGTTAACAGTATAGCACCTTTTTGCATAGAAGGTGAACTAGTTTGTAACAAACCAAATCACTGGCTGGTTGCCCCCAAGTACTATGTCAAAATGTCACTCTTTTACCAGAAATCAACTGGTGTTGGAATAAACAGAAACTAACAGAAACCAAGTCCACTGATTTCCTCCCAAATAATTATCTATGGGTTTGCAGACATTATGAATGGCCATACCTCCCTGCCCATTGGACAGGAATGTGTACCTGGGGAAGGCCATGCATACAGGGAAGAATACTCCTGATTCTTCTTCATAAGGATAATAATTGGGACCTGGTATATCACCATTGGCACAATGAGTGCTGAGCTGCATGGTGGTTATACATGTTAGCCTTATTTATTCCAGGAGATGATACTATAGATATAGGGCTAAAGGTAGAAGCCTTAGTCCAACATGTTGCAGAAATGTTAAATACATTCCATCGTGCTCTTTCCCTTTTAATGGATGAAACCACCCAGATATGAAAGGTGGTTTTGCAGAATAGAATGGTGTTAGATATGCTCATGGCTGCCCAGGGTGGAACCTGTGCTCTTCTCATGTAGAGTGTTGTGTATACATTCCAGACCACGAGCAACAGGAATAGCAAGCCTTAGCAAAGATGGACACAGAGGTACAAGCCATTCAGGCCTTATGGAAGACCCACTTACAACCTGGTGGAATTCACTGTGCTCCTCCAGGAGATGGGTATTGATTATCTTCACCTGTGTGGCTGGAGGACTAATAGTCACTTGTTGTACCCCTTTATTGCTGTTGCAATCTTTGGGCCCAAAGTTGTGCTCTCCGGGTCAAGTTATGCACTGCCATCCTGTAGGGGGGTGGAGTGTGAGGCCCAGAAGAAGTAAAAGCTGGTGGTAAGGATATGACCCTACTATCCTGTGCAGCCACAGATGTGCTCTTAGTTACATAAACATGACTGGTCAAAATGTAACATGCCTGTGAATGCCCATGCTGGCATGGACTTATGTAATTTTGCCCAGAAATTTATATATACAAAATAGGTTTGTAGAATAAAGTTGTTATTGTTCTCCTGATGGTGATTCTGCCTGCATTCTTCTCTCTGGGGATCTCACCATTGAAACCTTCCTTGCAACAACAGCTGGCCACTGACAAAGACTTTACATTATAAAGGAGATAAAGAAAGATTTAAGAAAAATAAGCACTCAGGATTGTAAATATTTCATCAAAAGCAAGAGATTTATGAAAGCTTTATTGAGATATAGTATAAATATGGAGTTCATCTATCTGAAGCGTGGAATTCAATGAGGTTTAGTATATGCACATAGCTGCATAATCATAGCCACAATGTAATTTGAAAAAAATGTATCACTCCCTATTGAGCCACCCTCCTTATCCTAAGTAACCATTAATCTTCTAGAGGTATCTGTATAGATGCCTTTATGATATGTATTTCATATAAGCAGATCATATAATATATGGTCTTTTGTGACTGGATTTTATTACTTAGTATGTTTTCAAAGTCCATCCATTTTGTAGCATGTATCAGTAATTCATTTCTTTTCTTGCCAAATGTTTATATTTTTTATGAATATACCAAGTGTTTGATATATCAATTTTGAATTTTTAAAAGACAGTTTTAGTTTAGCTATACTTCCGCTCTTTTTAATTTTTTTTTAATTTTGAAATAGGGTCTAGCTACATTGCTGAGAGTCTCACTAAATTGCTAAGGCTGGCCTCAAACTTGTAATCCTCCTGTTTCAGTCTCCCAAGTACTGGGTTTACAAGCATGTGCCACCATGCCTTGCTAATGATAACTATTAACATATCTTATGGATTATTTGAAATGCATAAGAAACTATATACAAAAATGTTTGAACAGAGTGGTGACCCAGGTGATGGTGACAAGAATGCTTACAGATACTTAGGGTGATGATTGTGAGATTATGCCTAACTCACTTTTTCCAGCAGGAGTAAATATGCAGCATGGTGTATGCATAATTCCTAAGTATATATCATGGATTTATGCAGACTGAGCCTTCTCAAAATTAGATGTGGGAAGCCAAAGGGACATCTCTGGTTCTCTGTCACTCCAGATGGCAGAAAGATGTGAGTTGTTCTAGAACTGTAAAGTTTGGGAAACAAATCTTGTTTAAGGACCAAAGAAGACTTTCAGGTACATCTCACCACTGGCTTAAGAATGAAAATTTGTTTTACCAGAAGACAAAGATCACTTCTAGCAGGAAGATAATTTTCAGGTCTGAATGTAACACCTCCAGTTTGAGTCTGGAATCTTCAATTCAGATGGGGGAGAAGGCAGGAACCTGAGACAGCAATTAGAGAAATGGGCTTACTGAAACCTACACAAGTGTCTCTGTGCTTCAGGAGCAAATCTTTGTTTCTCAGAAAAAGCTTAGTGTCTGTAAGTCAAGGGGAGATAAATAATGCCATTTTAAAAATGTTTAAATGTGAAAGAAATATAAAAGTAGCTGTATTTCATAGTAGTAGCATTTACTATGTGTTAAGTGCAATTTGAATTCCTTTGCATATATCAGTGCATATAATGCTATGGCTACTCTACAAGTAGATATTACTGTAATTTCCATTTCATAAATGATGATGTTAGAGATAGGGAGTAAGTGATTTGACATAAACCTAGGCAGAAATAGGATTCTAAGCATAGGTATTCACCAAACTTAATTTAACAACTAGATAAGAAAGAGAAGACTGGTACTGCCAATGCTTTAAGTTGAATAGTATTTTTAATTGTGTGCATTTTGTTTATCTGTTGTAAGCAAATATGTCCTTGATGTATTATGTTTCCTAGATTACGTAAATATACTTAAATATTTAAGGTATATTTAGTGTCCATGTAGTTCAGAGATTAGCTAACTATAAACATAATGTTTCCAATTTCAAGATAAACATATTCTTTTTGAAGTTTATTCTTGAAACTGAGATGTATGTAGTAGAAGGCATCCTATAAATTGACCAATCCTCAGAATAATTTTCTCAGCTGGCTACTCAAATTTCACTTTGTACTCTACACTTTACTATGTCTAGATTGATTGCAAAACAAAGAGTCACAAGTGCCACTTACCAATATATGTCTCTACGCCATTATAGTACATATTCAGGCCCCAAAAGTCAGTTTCTGTGTTCATTTTCTAAAGCAATTCTTGCAAGCTTTCACTTCTAACTTGCCACTCTATTCACAAGCATCCCATGATTTCAGGTGCATGAGTTTCATCTTGGCTTGTCATTTTCAAGATCTACTAGTAATTTAGTTACTTAGTTACATTTTTTCCTAAACCATAATGACTCAATGTTGGAAACTATGCTTATGTGCAGATAAATATTTCTATTATTATATCTACATTATAATCCCTGCATATAAAAATTCTCACTGTTTCCAGAGACTCCATTTTCTATTTTCCTCCCTCCTTCCTGTCTTCTTTCCTGTTTCTTTCTTTCCATCCATCTTTTTTCCTCAATTGCTTCTTTCTTCTCTATTTTTCTTCCTCTATTTCTTTATTTTGCTCTTTTCCTTACTCTATTCTCCTTCTCTTTATACTCCTCCATTAGTATGAAGCATTTCGTCTTACAATTACTAGTTCTTTTGAAAGAATTTCTTATTATACTTCTCTACTTTGAAAATTTACATATTTTTTTTTGTATTTCAGCTCATCTCTGAAGTGGAATTCAATATCTCCAATATTAATTTCTAAACAATAGTTGCATTGTATAATTTTGGTGTGTACTATCCACACCATATAATCATCCCTTGTTTTTTTAACCAATGAAAGGCAAGAATTTATACCTTATACATTTTCATATTCAACACACTGGCTATAAAAGTATATAATATATTATAATTGTTTAATGAGAAGTCCTCAATGTCTATATATATTCATTAATGATAACAATAATGATTATTGTATCACCACAAATAATGACCCAAACATAGTTAAATTTTATTATATGCAATAACATTAATATTCTGATTTCTATTGATTTAAATGTTCACTTAACTCCAGAGAGGGACACATATTTCAAATTCAAATAAAATAGACAAAGATTATGTTGAAGTATGCTTTAGGACATATAAAATGAGAATATAACCTGAATGAAAATACTCCACTAAGTGACCCTTGTTCAAGGCATGAGGAATTAAATATCTAGAGGAATAATATATTTCCTACATAAATGACAAAATGTTATGGTGACTTTAATTCCCAAATGAGACAGATGGAGTTTACTATTTAATATCACAACTTTTTAATTTCACAATAAGTGTAGCCATTATGTTGTAAAAAACAATCCCTTTGTACATATAAATCTTGAGGAATAAATTAATATTTTTTTAGAATATTTTTCCTACCTGGTTCTTAGATAAGATGTTTTTCCTGAGAAATATAAAAAATAAAGAATTATACTCCTAATCAGAATAACAATAAGAACAAGTACAAAAACCATGTTGGCCAGAGCTTTTAAGAGCACATTGAAGTCTGTGGTTTGCCAGCTTGTGTGCCTCTGACAGAAACAGAAGCAAACATAATCACTGCTCTCAATAATTAATCAGGGCCATATGATGCTCACATTATACCTGTGGAAAGGCAAAGAGCACCAAAAAGATAGAGAACTAGCCTTGGAAGCCGGCTCCCTACCTGCAAACAGAACAGAAAGAAGCTATAAATGCAAGTGAGAATCATGAATTTGAGAAAGGAACATAAAAAATAAAAAGCCACTGGGAAGATCAAAGGCTATTGAGGGCTGGTTTTGGTGGCAATCTGGGTTAGAAGACAGGAAGGGGAATGTATGAGTCATCTCATGCTTCCATAACAAAACACCATAGACTGGCTTAAAAAACAAATGTTTATTTCTCACAATTATGGAGGTTATAAAGCCCAAGATCAAGGTTCCATCTGATTCAGTACCTAGCATGGATTTTCTTCCTGACTTGCACATGACAATCTTCACAGTATGTGCTGATATAAACTTTTCTTTTTTTTTATGCATGGAAAGAGAGAGAGAAAGAGTGAGCTTGCTTTCTGGTTTCTCCTGGTGTCCCTTCTAAGGACACTAATATTATCTGATAAGGACTCTATCTTTTATGATTTTATTTATTTATTCATTCTTTATGATACTGTCAATAAACCCAGGGGACAGTCTACCCAATTTTTTTTTATTTCTTTTTGAAACAGGGCTTCACTGAATTACTGAGGGCCTCTTGCTAAGTTGCTGAGGCTGGCCTCAAATCTGTGATCCTCCTGTCTCTACTTCCCAAGGACTTGGATGATAGGCATATGCTACTTCATCTGGTTTCATTTAATCTTAATTACTCTTGCAAAAGACTTATTTTTACACACAGTTATGCTGAGGTTTAGGGCTTGCTTCAACATATGATGTTGGTGAGACACAAATATCCAGTCTATAATTGGGAAAAACTTTGAATATCTTCTCTTGTCTTTCTTCTGCATTACTTTGTAAAGATGAAAGCCTTTACATTTGCAACAGAAAATGGGAGTAGTTTAGGTTGAAATGTGTCCCTGGCACAATAGGAAACCATGTAAAGTCTTGCTGATAAGAAAAGCTGATTAAAATAGCTTAAGGTTTTTTAGCCTCCCTGAGATATCTGTTTACTCCTCTGCCTCCTTGTCCTGAAACTTCTATGGCCAGTCACTTACATCCTAAAAAAAAATTGTCTTTGCTCAACTCAGCTACTTCATAAATATTTGAAAAATAAATGATGAAAGTTTAAAAAGTAAATCCTAACAGGGGTCAAAATGCAAGGGTTGTAGACAGTGCTTGAATGTGGCCAAGGCTTCCAATCCTGAGGACCTTTCCTATTCTCCCTTTAAACTCATCTAGAAAAATGCAAACAGAGTTTGACCTTCAACCCCTTGCTAATGAACAAGGCCAAGTAGAAGCTTAGTCTTCCTGAAGAGATGGGAATTTACCAATCAGAGAAGGATAAATTCTATTTACCAAACATGTAAACACTATTTGAATGTTATATATACCACATGCAGCAGAATTATTGATAAAGCACAAATTAAAAATAGGCTGTATAAATACCCTTGAAATAAAAGTATAGACTTTTACAAAGTAGAAATATTCTAAACACATACAGAGTTGGAATAAAAAAATAAGTAGCACAATTAATGCTGTCAAAGAATGAATTAGTGAGTTGGATGAGTAGATTGAAAGACTTCAATATCAACAAGAATGTTTAAAGGGTAAGTGATATGGAGGGAAGAAAAATATATACCAATATTAAAAACATAAAGTGTAAGGAGAGAAAAAGTGAAGAAAGACGATGAGACAATTTTTATTTCACTCATCATATTTGTATTCATACTTCACTTAAATGGAGATGGAAGAAATAATGAGTTGAAATATACACATGCCAATAATGAAGAATGAATTATTTTCAGAACTAAAGAACTTCTAGAATACTGAGTTATATTCAGCCCATTCATGAAGAGAATCACAACCAGAGCATTGCATCCATGAATCTATTTGGGAAAACATTTTAAAGTTGGTTTTTTTGTTTTGTTTTGTTTTTTGTCAACTATAGACCACTAAAAGAATCCATATTTCAGGTAAGAAAAACACATAATATTTTCACCAAGTAAACCACTCTATGACAGCTATTTGTAATGAGTAAAAAAGGCAAACAGACAATTTCCCAACAGTTAAATGATTAACTAATCTTATGATAAATATTAATTAAAATTAGGCCATGAGCCATGTGGGGAACCTCATATCTCAGAAGGCATTTATGATCAGGCCCCAGGTAAAATGGAAAAGACCCAAAAGTTACCTTGTCAACTCAGAAATACAATGACTGAGCATGTTTATCACAACACTTATATAAAAATGGAAATAGACTATCATTAAGTCAATGTGTAAGTGGAACATTTTTCTGGGCTAAAATTATCTATAAAATGGGTCACACATTCACATTGCAGTTGCTAGTACAGAGTTAGCCTAACCACTAACTATTGCAGATAACTTTATTATATGTCAATAGCATTCTTGTCTTTGTGCTTAGGTCCTAAGCACATCCAAAGAAAAGAACTATATAATTTCAGTGTACAATGACATAATAAATGCTCAGATAGTAAAATGAAAGCTCCCAGGGAGTAGAAAATCTATTATCTTGGTCCATCAACATTTTGAACAGTGCCTTAGCACATAGTATTGATAAGAATTGCTGGAATGAATGAATACATGAATTAATTGTAAGCAAATAAAAAATGTGCTGAAAACCTGTCATTGAGAGTGTTGATATTTATTGATGATATTAAAATATTCTAATATTAATGACATGGAATCAGAATGGTTTTTGAAAGTATAGGGCAGTTGGAGAGGAGGCAAAGGTATCCTGTCTCCTTCTACCAGTGACTTTCTTTTATTGAAGGTTTTAACCAAATTATTGTAAAACTGATTAATCACAGGAGACAGCAAAGCAGTCATGGGATGAGTTAGGGAAAACATCAAGGTAGTCACAGAGAAATCCCTCCCAAGTTGGACCATGGTGAACTTAGAGCTGAAAATTAAGAATTCCAACCTTTCCCTTTTTTTTTTTTTTTTTTTTTTTTTTAGTTTTCCAGGCTGCCACAATCTATATCTGACTTGCATCAAATCTGACTATAATAGGTTTGTCAATTTTGGTTACATAAATAGTGATTGCCAATTGTTTGTTTTTTATCATTTTAACAATGCAAAATCAAATTGGGGAGA
>PVLC010047476.1:0-11034 GCA_004027655.1 Graphiurus murinus
ATGCAAACCTGAAGTTCGGGTCCTTGAATTCCAGACCTGGGAGGCCTCCTCCCTTGCTGCCATCTGTCCCCTTTCCTGGGAGCCCCCAGGGACTGGAAGCCACTAACTGTGGGCCGAGGGGGAGGAAGTGGCCGGGCAGACCTAGCCAGCCCTCCCGATCCGCCATTTGTTTCTGGGTGCCCTTGAGAGTATGTGAGCCTATCTGTGTGGGAGAGCCCCTCTGAGACGTCAGAGCCAGGATTTTTTCCTCCTGGGGTGGAGGACGGGGCACAGGCTCTATTACCACAGCGGCCTTCTCTGTGGCTGGAGATGCGCCAGGGGCCCTGACCTCAGCCATCTCTTTGTGTCCCGGTCCAGAGTCCTGCTGGGAAACTGAATGACTTGAACTGCCAGGCAGGGGTGGCCGTGGAGGGCTCCACCGCCCCATCCTCCCGAGAGAGAGGGGTGCCCACCCTGCGCCCTCGGCCCAGCCACACACACCCTCCTCCCTTCCAGCAGCATCAACAGCTACTTTCTCTTTCCCCTGGCAATCCGCCCCGAGGGGCCTGTCCCCCTCACAGGTTCCTGCGCTCTGCCAAGCCGGGGGTCCAGGGAAGGAGAGTAGGCGGGTCTGAGCTCGAGGCAGCCAGACCAGCCTGGGCCCTCCCATTCCAGTGGTGGGGCCCTGGGGGGTCACTGCAGATCAGGGGATCTGAGCTTTTGCAAAGCAAAGCTCCTGCAAGCAGGAAATGGAGTCAGACAGACAGCAGGACTGGGATGCCACGACTTCTCTCCACCGCTGAGGTATGGGGAGGGCCTGAGAAAGAAGGGGGCTGGTGTGGGGGAGGTCGAACCAGGGCCATCTGCTCCTCGCTCCTCAGCTGAGGCAGGAAGGGGGTTTGGCTGCTGCTCAGACAGCTGTAGGAGGACAAGCATAGACAGGGACTTTCCCAAGGCCAAGGCAGCCATGGAAGAGGGAAGTGAAACTGAGAGCCCAGAGGGGCGTGGAGGTGCACACTTGAAATCTCAGTACTTAGGAGGCTGAGATAGGAGGATTGCAGGTTCGAGGCTGGCCTTAGCTACTTAGTGAGGCCCTCTGCAACTTAGTGAGACCCTGTTTCAAAATAAGGAATAAAAAATAGGACTAGGGGTGGAACTCGGAGGTAGAATATCCTTGGGTTCCATCTCCAGTACCACAAAAAAAAAAAAAAAAAAGAAAAAAAAGAAACTACAGAGCTGGGATATGTCTGCTGTAGGCTTCGGGGACCCGGCGGCCTTGAGCCTCTGGCCCTTCTGAAGCCCCGAGCTGCTTCCCACGTCCCGTGTCTCAGGACAGTCTGCGGCCCAGCCACAGGGTCTTAAAGCCCTTTTCAAGCTCAGCTGCAGACTTGACATCGTAGGATGATGGAGGTAATGACCGGAGGCAGATGGAAAGCCATCCTTATAAATCTTCTCGCAGACACTTGCATTGCTTTGCACTTTGTGGCCAGTGGAGGAAAATCTCCATTTAAGGCAGGAAGATAAATGTTTCCCATGAAGAAAGATATTACTAGCTGGGTGAGGTGTCTTATGCCTATAATCTCAGCGCTTGGGGCGGAGACCTGGGCCCCCACTGAGCTGCCGAAGCCGCCATCGAGACTGACTCTGAGCGTCCTTGCGCTGCAGGCTCTGGCCCGAGCACAGCCTCAGTGACCTGCACTGTGGTGGAGTAGCAAGGCCCCCACCTCTGACCACGGCTTCTATCTGCAGAAAGCCAAAGGCATATCAGAAAGAAGCGGGGGAGGCCAGGTGCAGTGGCTCACATCTGTGATCCCAGTACTGGGGAGGCTGCCACGCAGTAAGTGAGCAAGACCTTGTTTCAATAGAAAATTAAAACAGAGGATTGGGGGTGTAGCTCAGAGGTAAAACATCCCTAGATTCAATCTCCAGTACCACTTAAAAAAAGGAAAGAAAGAAGAAAGGGAGCCGGGCATGGTGGCGCACACTTGTAATCCCAGTACTTAGGAGGCTAAGACAGGAGGATCCGAGTTCACGGCCAGCCTCAGCTACTTAGTGAGGCCCTCTGCAACTTAGTGAGACCCTGTTTCAAAATAAAGAATAAAATAGGGCTGGGGGTATATATCGGAGGTAAAACATCCCTAGCTTCAATCTCCAGTACCACTTAAAAAAGGAAAGAAAGAAGGGAAGGGAAGGAAAGAAAGAAAGAAAGAAGGAAGGAAGGGAGAGACAGAGACAGGCACACACATATGAGACAGGAGGATCACAAGTTCGAGGCCACCCTCAGCAATTTAACAAGACCCTGTTTCAAAATGAAACATTTTAGCCTGGTGTGGTGGTGCAAGCTTGTAATCCCAGTACTTGGGAGGCTGAGACAGGGGGATCCAGGTTCGAGGCTAGCCTCAGCTAGCCTCAGCTGCTTAGTGAGGCCCTCTGCAACTTAGTGAGACCCTATTTCCAAATAAAGAATAAAAAAGAGTGCTGGGGGTATAGCTAGGAGGTAGGATGCCCCTGGGTTCCATCTCCAGTACTGCAACAAACAAACAAACTGAAACATTTTTTAAAATGGCTGGGGGTGTAGTTTGGAGATGAAATGCCCCTGGGTTCAATGTTAGTACAAAAAAGAAAATAATAATCCAGGCAAGTAAAGCCCTTGCCTAGCCTTTTTTCACACAGGAAAAAATAAACACAAAGAAGCCAGGGGTTCTGCATGTCCACATTTGCCAGATCACTCTATAATATAATATTAAAAAATAGTAAGATACAAAATTGAATTCTCTACAGTTTAATCAGAGTTAGGGAGAGAAAAAGCTAAGTCCTCTGGCTAAAAAACGTCTTTGCCACATACTCCCTTGGTAATAACAGGATTTTGTGGTGGTAGTTTTATTTATTTATTTATTTATTTATTTATTTATTTATTTGGTGTTTTGTTTTTTATGGTACTAGAGACTGAACCCAGGGGCATTCTACCTCTGAACTACACCCCCAGCCCTATTTCATTTTTATTTTGAAACAGCGTCTCGTTAAGTTGCTAAGGCTGACCTCAAATCTATGATGCTCCTGTCTCAGCCTCCCAAGTACTTAGATTATAGGTGTGTGTGCCACCACACTTGGTGACAAGTTTTTTCTGGACACTGCCTCTGAGCTCTTTGTGCACACAAAATGGCTATCCGCGCGCCTGAGCGCAGGACAGAGTATTTCCACTCCCTCCCGAGAGGTCTGGCGTGGCGCATGTCGGGGCTCAGGTGTCTGCAGGACCCCCAGGAGGGAATGTCCAAGTGGCAGCTGGACAGGGGCTGGGCTGGGGTTTTACACAGAGGTGTGAGCAGCGGGGGCAGCTCTGAGCTCAGGAGGGCCACGCCCTTGCCCAACAGGAGGATGCACCTGTCCCCACCCAGCCCAGGGAGAAGTGACAAGGTCCCCTGCACACCGACTCAGGCCTGGGCTGTGGGGGTGCCCTGCAGGTGGGAGGAGGAGAGGCCGCCCCGCAAGGTCAGAGAAAGAATGCACCCTTCCTGCAGCTCCTTCTCTGTCCCCGGGGGCTGAGGAACCCAGGGCGTTGGGACCAGGTGACCTGATCCAGCCGGGAGTGACTCTAGAGCATGCCCTCTGCGTCTTCCATTTTCTCCTTACACAGAGGCATGGAGAAGCTGCTAAGGGAAGACACATTCTGCATCCAGTTCAACAACCAGCCCCGGGTCCCGCCGCCCTACCATCGCAGGGTCACCTACCTGTGCTACGAGCTGAAGCTCAATGGCCTCACGCTCACCAAAGACTACCTTAAAAACAAGGTGCGTTGGGGGACGGGGTGCACACAGGCCTGGAGGGTCCTCGGTGCTTTCACTCCCCTGCCTTCCTCAGCCTGGTTGGCCCTTGTCCTTTCCCGTTCCTGGACCTCGCAGAGGCTGTTCCCTCCCCCAGAGCGCTCTTCCAGCCCCTCATGGAGAAACTAAGGTTCACTCCCTCTCCCTTCTTAGCTCAGACACTGCCTCAGAGAAACCACAGTGCTCTTCCACCTTCCAGGGCTGGCCTCCTTCTCCCAGGCTCCCGCCCCTCTCCCCACACCCGCTCCTCGTGTGCCTGGGAGGCTGAAACATCTTTGGACAGTTCCTGGGCAAGTGTCCCAAGGAGGCCGCAGAGCATTCGGGACTGGCTGTGCCGTGGCAGTGTGTCTGTTCACAGACCCCTCTCCTTCATGCGCTGGGGTCCTTGTTCCATTTAGAAAAAGCCAAGCTGGGCATGGTGGCACACACCTGTAATCCCAGTACTTGGGAGGCTGAGACTGGGAGTATAGCTAGGAGGTAGCATGCCCCCTGTGAGACCCTCTGCAACTTAGTGAGACCCTGTTTCAAAATAAAGAATTAAAAAGAGGGCTGGGGGTATAGCTCAGAGGTAGAATGCCCCTGGGTTCCATCCCCAGTACCGAAAAAAAAGGAAACAAAGAAAGAAAGAGCCAAGCTGGGCATGATGGTGCACACTTGTAATCCCAGTACTTGGAAGGTTGAGACAGGAGGATCACAGGTTCCAGGATAGCCTCTGCAAGTAGTAAGATTTTCATATCCTGTGAGACCCCATTTCAAAATAAAACTAAAATAGGCTGGGGGGTGTAGCTTGCAGGTAGAATGCCCCTGAGTTCAAACCCCAGTAACACACACACACACACACACACACAAAAAAAAAAAAAAAAAAAAAAAGAAAGGAAAGGAAGAAAAAGAGAAAGAGAAACAAAGGAAGGAAAAGAAAAGGCGGTGGGAACTGGTACAGTGGCACATGTCTGTCATCCCAGTATTTGGGAGGCTGAGACAGGAGGATCATAGATTCAAAGGCCAGTCTCAGCAATTTAGAGTGAAGCTAGAAAAAACTATGGAAAATCTCAGTACTTGGAAGGCTGAAACAGGAGGATCAAAGGATCAAGACCAGCCTCAGCAACTTAAGAGTGAAGCCCTCAGCAACTTAGTGAGACCCTATTTCAAAGTAAAAAATAAAAAGGGATGGGGTGTAGCTCGGAAGTAGAAAGCCCCTGGGTTCAATCCCGGGACCATTTAAGAAAAAAAAAAGCTGTGGGAGTTTGGGGACATTGAATCAAGGGGTGCAGGAAGGAAGGGCTTCCCCGAGCTGGATGAGACTCCCCCACACTAGAAAGTTCACAAGACAGCCCCACCCCAAGCCCGCCCCAGTCACGTGACCTCCGCCTTCTGACCCCTGCGGAACCCCCTCCCCTAGAAAGGTGTCCACGCAGAAATTCGCTTCATTGAGAAGATCAGCAGCATGCAGCTGGATGCGACCCAGAAGTACCAGATCACCTGCTACGTCACGTGGAGCCCCTGCCCGCAGTGTGCGGCCAGGCTGGCCGAGTTCGTGCACGGCCGCCCCTTCCTGAGCCTGCGGGTCCTGGCCGCCCGCCTCTACTTCCACTGGATCGTCGCGTTTCAGGAGGGGCTGCAGCTGCTGTGCAGAGCCGGCGTGCCGGTGGCGGTCATGGGCCTCCAAGGTAGGCAGGAGGGTGTGTGGCGTCCCGGAGGGTGAGCTGCAGGTGGGTAGCGGGCGGGAGCAGGCGGTGGCTTCCTGCAGCCTGGGAAAGAATTACAGGCCAGACCGCAGCCCCCCCCGCCCAGGCCTGAGCGCCCGCTCCCCCCTGCCCGCTCAGAGTTTACAGACTGCTGGGACAGCTTTGTGAAACGGGAGCACCAGTGCTTCCACCTGGTGTCCTGGAAGAACCTGGAGAAACACAGCGACAGAATCAAGAGGCGGCTGCAGCGGATCTGGGAGGTAAGCCCGGCGGGCCGCCCCTCTCCCGGGGCTCCCGCTGACCCCAGCTCTGCCTCCTCAGACCCTCCGGGCTTCCTCCTCCTGCTCCGGGTTCTTCCCCTCCCCCATTGGCACATCCCAATTTCTCTTTCTGTCTCTACAGTTGTGGGGTGTGGATCATTTGGTAAATGCCTTGGAAAATCTGCGGCTTTGACCCGCACAGCCCTCGGAGCACAGGGGACTCCAGACGAGGAGGTTCCAGGAGCAGCTGCCGGAGGAGGAAGCCTCGCATACCAGCCCACGCCCAAGTCCAGGAGACCTCTCCTTCTTCCCTCATTAACTTTTTTAAATTTTCTTTTATAAATGGGTGCATCATTTTTTAAAATTAAGGTAATTTTAAATTCTTTAAAACCTGCGTTATCACCAGGCATAAGGGCGAACACCTGTAATCCTGGTACTTGGGAGGCTGAGGCAGGATGACCAGAGGTTCAAGGCCAGAGATGCTATTTTAAAACTAAAGAGGCTGGGAGGTATAGCTATTTTAAAATTAAAAAAAAAAAAAAAAGGGCTGGAGGTGTAGCTCAGAGGTAGAATACCCGGAGGTTCAATCCCAAGTACCAAAAAATGAAAACAAAACCTGGGCTGTTTTCTAGGGGGAGAATCAAGTCCTTCCCTCATCAAAATGAGAATAAAGAACTTCTGTAGCACCAAGAAAATATGTGTTGGAGAATTCCCTGTACAGTGTGAAGTGGTTGTATACTTTTTTGGTCCAGTATTTCTTGTCTCTGCTCGGGCTCTCATAGGTGTCTACCTAGAGAAAAAGTATTGAGCGGAGGTACTCTATAGAGTTAAACAAAACAAAACTTGGAATCACATTATTCAGAGTTCTTAGTTGCGGCAACGAGCAGTAGCTCCAGCTAATTAAAGCAAAACAAGCCGAGCATGTGGTGCAATCCCAGGACTCGGGAGGCTGAGACAGGAGGATTGCAGGTTCGAGGCCAGCGCACAGTAACTTAGTGAGACCCTGTTTCAAAATTCAAAAACTAAAAATTAAAAAGAGCTGGGGTTGTAGCTCAGAGGTAGATTGCCCCTGCACACTAATTAAAAAGATGTTGGAGCCGGGTGTGGTGGCACACGCTTGTAATCCCAGCATTTGGGAGGCTGAGACCGGAGGATCTGGGTTCCCGGCCAGCCTCAGCTACCTAGTGAGGCATTCTGCAACTTAGTGAGACTCTGTTTCAAAATAAATAATAAGAAATAGGGCTGGGGGTGTAGCTCGGAGGTAGAATGCCCCTGGGTTCAATCCCCAGTACTGGAAAAAAAAAAAAAAAATATATATATATATATATATATATATATATATATATATATATATATATATATATATATATATATATATATATATATTGGGTGGCTCACTGAATGTCCAAGAAAGATGGAGGACCAGATCAGATTTGGAGGCCTCAACAACAGGATAGAGCCCAGAACTATGCTGCAGAGCTGGTCTGGTGAAGACAGCCCTGCTGCCTTTCTGCTTTGCACCAGAAATAATAATAGTTATTATTATCATTATTATATTATTATTTGGGGGGTACTGGGGATTGACCCCAGGGCCATTTTACCTCTGAGTTATACCTCAGCCCTATTTTTTTTTTTGAAACAGGGTCTCACTAAGTTGTGGAGGGCCTCGCTAAATAGCTGAGGCTGGCCATGAACCTGTGATCCTCCTGTCTCAGCCTCCCAAGTACCGGATTACAGGTGTGCGCCACCACACAGAGGCTGAGAATAGACAGAAGCAGGGCGCAGTCTGTTCCCTTTTACAATGCCAAGGTTTTCCTCTAGTATGTGAACAGCGCCCCCCAGGGGTGTGCAAGATGGCAGCCCTAGATGGACGTTTAATCCCAATAGAAAAGTCAGGATACAAGTTAGGAGGGGCTCCGGCACCACTCAGAGCCCAGGCTGCTTCCGGCTCCCTGCCTCGCTGTCCCTAGTGCAGCCCAGTTGACACCTGAGTTCCAGTCAGCTAGAGAGGGAAGAGGAGAGAGGGGCAAAGGCCCAGCTCATGGTCTCACAGGTGTCCTGAAGCTGTCATACATTTCCCTTTGCAATTTCCAACTAGGTCTCAGTGACCCAGCCACAGTTAGCAACCAAGGAGTCTGGGAACCTTAGCCCGCATTTGGAATAGTCACATATCTTTTAAAACTCCGGGGCTATAACATTCTGGATAGAGAGAAAAACTCAAGAGGAACAGTAAGTGATATACATCCCATATGTGAGAAAGTTGTTTATTTTTTTTTTTTAACATTTGTTTTGACAACAGATGTTAAATAGCCAGGCATGGTGGTGCATGACTATAATCCCAGTATTTTGGAGGCTGAGACAGAAGGTTTGAGGAAAGCACATGATACTTAGGAAGACCCTGTTTCAAAATTTTAAAAAAAAATTTAGTTGGGCAAGGTGGAACACGCTTGTAATCCCAGTACTTGGGAGGCTGAGCCTGGAGGATTGCAGGTTGGAAGACAGTCTCAGCAAGTAGTGAGACTATCATCAACCTAGTGAGATCCTGTTTCCAAATAAAAATAAAATAGGGCTAGGGGTGTAGCTCAGGGGTAGTATCTCCCTGGGTTCAATCCCAGCACCACAAAAACAAACAAACAGTTTCAAGGCCAGCCTCGGCAATATAGCAAGGCCCTCAACAACTGAGCGAGACTGTTTCAAAATAAAACAAAGAAAGGAGCTGGGCGTGGTGGCGCACGCTTGTAATCCCAGCATTCGGGAAGCTGAGACAGGAGGATCCGAGTTCTTGGCCAGCCTCAGCTACCTAGTGAGGCACTCTGCAACTTAGTGAGACTCGGTTTCAAAATAAAGAATAAAAAATAGGGCTGGAGGTGTAGCTCGGAGGTAGAATGCCCCTGAGTTCAATCCCCAGTACCGCAAAAATAAAAATAAAGAAAGAAAGGGCTGGGATTGTAGCTTGGAGGTAGAATGCCCCTGGTTCAATGCTGGGCAACACACACACACACACACACACACACACACACACGCACGCTTTCTTGCACGAACTCCAAGTTCTTTGGGATACCGGCCATTGGGCCAGTGAGGCAGTGACGCTGCTGTGTCTGTGACCTCACCTACGTGACGCCCTCCCTGTGGTGACTGGGGTGGAGCTGAGCACCAGGGAGAGGACAAGGGCTCATCTAGCCCGTCACCTCTGGACGAAGTGTCATGAGGGACAGAGGTGCCACTTTCTGGGGAAGCAGCAGGGGTGCCTGAGAAATAGGCGCTAGTGGTCCAGCCCGGCGCCGCTGGATCTCGCCTGTAAGTACTTGTCCATAAACCTCATGTCTCACGTCCCCTCTCGACTGTCGGCTCTGGTCTCTCGGCAACCCGTCCCTCAGTGCAGTGTACGGGTAACAGGAGGGCCCGACACTGGGGAGATGGGGGTCGATAACCCTCCACGAGCTGCAGCCGCGTCCACCTGTGACAGATGGAGAAGGGGTGCAGAAAGATGGGGCGCCCGGGCACAAAGCCCCAGCCCTGGAGGGTGAAGAGGAGCATGGCGGGCTCAGATCAATCCACGGTCAACTCAGCTCATGCTTCTCACTACATAGCTTGTTTGGGGAAAATAAAATTCCTTTTCACATTAGGTATTTCTCATATTTTTCATAGGACAGTGTTGTGTGTGCACGCATGCATGTATGTGTGTGTTTGGTACTAGGGATTGAATCCATTGAATCCAGGGGCACTCTATCTACCTCTGACTACACCCCCCAGCCCTTTGTATTTTTTTATTTTTATTTGCTTATTTATTTTTTGCGGTACTGGGGATTGAATCCAGAGGTATTCTACCTCTGAGGTACACCCTCGGCCCTTTTTTTTTTTTTTTTTTTTTTTTTGTGGTACTGAGGATTGAACTCAGGGGCATTCTACCTCTAAGCTACACCCCCAGCCCTATTTTTTATTCTTTATTTTGAAACAAGGTCTCACTAAGTTGCAGGGTGCCTCACTAGGTAGCTGAGGCTGGCCACGAACCCAGATCCTCCGGTCTCAGCCTCCCACATGCTAGGATTACAAGTGTGTGCCACCACGCCCGGCTCTTATTTTTTATTCTGTTTTTGAAGCAGGGTCTCACTAAGTTGCGGAGGGCCTAAGTAGCTGAGGCTGGCGGTGAACCTGCGATCCTCCTGTCTCAGCCTCCCAAGTACTGGGATTACAAGTGTGCACCACCACGCCCAGTTGTATTTTTTTTTTTTTTTTGAAACAGGTCTTGCTAAGCTGCTGAGGATCTCACTCACTAAGTTGCTGAGGCTGGCCTTGAACTTGCAATCCTCCTGTTTCACTCTCCCAAGTACTGGGATTACAGGTACATGCCACCTTACCTGGCTCATGGGACAGCATTAGATGTCCCCCGGCCACAGAGCATACTCTACTGACCTGTTAGCGGGCCCAGGATTTAGGTGTAAGGCTGGCAGAGCCACACAGGAGGCGGAGCACACAGCCTCACAGGTCAGTCGGGCTCCAGCGAGGGTCCCGGCAGTGTTGGGTGCAGAGCCCTGAGCCCTGATGGAAGCCCATGGGGCAAGGGGTCTGACAAACTTGACCTTCTGAACTGGCAGGAGAAGGCGGGAGCAGCTTTTCAGCCTTGATGGAGGATGTGGTGGGGAGGGGGTGTCACTGGTCTCCAGGAGGAGACAATTTGCACACGCACACCAAAAGGACCTAGCAGCGGCACCTGCGGGAGAGGGGAGTGGGTTTTGAGGCCTGGCTACGTCAGGGGAGATGGACTGGTAACAGGATGTCCTCGGGTGTCCCGGGCTGACCCCTGCCGAGATGGCTCTGAGAGCCTGGGCAGGAGGACGCCACTGCGGGAGGCAGCGTCTTGCTCCACTGCCAGGTACTGAATTGTTCATTGCCACGCCCACTTCTCCCCATGCAGCCTGACAAGCGGATTCAGGGAACCCGGCTTCCTAGAAGTGGTCATGTCATAGGGCTTTTGTGTGTGTGTGTGGGGGGGGGTACTGGGGATAGAACCCAGGGGCATTCTACCTCCGAGCTACATCCCTAGCCCTATTTTTTATTCTTTATTTTGGAAACAGGGTCTCACTAAGTTGCGGAGGACTTCACGAAGTCGCTGAGGCTGGCCGAAAACCCAGATCCTCCTGTCTCAGCCTCCCAAGTACTAGGATTACAAGCGTGCGCCACAACGCCCGGCCTCATAGGACATTTTGGGATTTGTCTATTTGCCTTTCTTCTCCTCATATGTCTTTTTTTTTTTTTTTTTTTTTTTTTTTTTTTTTTTTTTTTTTTTTG